>VDFB02340790.1:0-148686 GCA_007258455.2 Sequoia sempervirens
TAGCTTTCAAGCATCCATATCATAGTATTTTAGCATTCATAGATTGTAGAATCATTCCATATCATGGCCAATCATCCTCATAGTTTAGTTTCAATAGCATCCATAATCCACAGCCCCTGTGCATAATCTACAACCCCTGTGCATATCCGTATTAGCATTTTCACTCCACCAGCATATAGGATAGAGAAGCACTTTCCTTTTTGCACACTCATTCTGCAGGTTTCCATTTTGAGAAGCTTTGCTTACACAATCTGAGAGCAACAGCTTCAAACAAATCCCTAGAGATAGAGAAAAATGGAACGGTTCTAAAGAAGCTCTGTTTGATTTTATTTCAATTTATCTTGCTTTCTTTGGTTTAATGTTTCATTCTATGTGATTTGTTTATCTTATTTTGATACACATATTTTTATCACACACCATGAAACACCTTTTTGACACCTTTCATATCCAACATCATTGGTCTATGCCTTATTAGCCCCATGGTAATGGTTAGGTCGAAGCCACCAACAAAACCCTCATCAAAATCCTTAAAAAGGTGGTCAACAATATTGGTTGAGATTGGCACCTTCACATCCATCCCAACCTTTGGGAATATTGCACTTCCATTCACACCCCTACCAATGCTACTATGTATTCTCTCATTTAAAGTGTCAAAGCTATCTTTCCGATTGAGGTAGAAATCCCATCACTGAAAATATCCCTGAAGAATCTTATCAGTGATGAAGACACTCGAGTTTCCAAACTCAACCGGCTAGAACTCCTCGATGAAAGATGGATCAAAGTATATGACCACCTTCAAGCCTATCAAAATCATCCAAAAAGAAGCTACAACAAGAAGGGTCATCTTCGCCAGTTCAACATTGGTGATTTAGTCCTCAAGGAGAATCAACACAGTCAACAGGACCGAGAAAAGAAAAGAAAATTTAAAGCAAATTGGCTAGGTACTTATGTCATCACCACAAAATATGGATCAGGGGCTTACAGACTGGCTACACTTGAAGGAGATCCCTTAGAGGATCCCATTAACATCATGCACTTGAAAAGGTTCTACACTTAAATCAACTGGGGTATCCTCTCCTGCAAAGTTCAAAAAATACAAAAAAAGTAGAAAATTGTCAAAAATACAAAAAAATTGAAAAATCAAAGAAAATTCAAAAATAGTAAAGAGAAATAATTCATCCTATGGTGAAAACCACCCTTGGTGGTGCCTTGGATAAGTACGTTTGGTGAAAACCTGGTCACAAGTTCTATTTGTAAAGGGTTTAATCATTATCTACCTTGCGTCCTAGTTACTTGATGCTTCCATCCATCCTGATCTCATATCCTATCATCCCATTGATCCTATCCTTTCATTCGCGTTCATCATCTGGTCACTTGGTAAATTTTGGTTAAGAATTGGACGACCTCATCTGCTATCTATCATCCTGAGCTTTTATCCTAATTTGAGCTTGTGTCATCAATCTCATTGTCTATTCAGTCCTTCGTATCCATCTAGGATCCTCCATCATGTCGGTCTCTATTTAGTTCCCATCATGTCTCGTCAGTCTTTTTGGTCTTTGTCGAACTACGTTGCCTCTGCGCTTTCATGTAGGCAAGGATGATCACTTGATCTACCCCTAGGGAACTTTATCCATCATATTTTGATCATCTATTGTGGTCTCCATTGTCCCCTTTGCGCTCTTATCCCTGGTTTGTCTTTTGTCCTTTTTTGAACTACGTTGCCCCTGCACTTGCATGTACACAAGGTTGATCTCTTGATCCACCCCCAGGGATTTGTTTTGTTTTTCTTTCCTGGTCATCGTTTTCCATCACTTGTCTTCATTAGTCCTCTTTCCGCTTTTATCCATAGTATTTTCTTAAACTACGAGGGCTCTGCACTTTCACGTAGGCAAGGCTAATCTTTGATCGGCCCTCGAGCCCCTAGGTCATTAGGGTGTGTCAGTCTTGTGTCGTGTCGTCAAGTATGTCCTTATTTAGCTGGTTCTTCACAAATGAGATCCACTCGTATCATGAGATTCAATTGGTTTCAGAATTTCCTGAGTCATTTATTGATCTTTTAGTTTAGAATCCATCTTTGGTCGCAACAGGATGCATCCTTCCTAACATACCTCATCAACCCCGTCCATCCTCTTGATTCTATGACAAAGGACGTCTTGAAATTGATTGTGATCTTTTGATGCTTTTGGATTTTATTTATCATTTGAGCCCCCTCTCACAACTTGTCAAGGCCACCATAATCCATCATATTATGGTGTTTTTTGATAGGTTAATGCAGGGGCATATCTTCATCTTTCTTGCTTTGTTGTTGTCTTCCTGATTGTCCCACGTGGTACCCACCAAGATCCCCAAGGTCTTGTGTTACTCTGGGGCATCATTCTCTAGTTGCTTCCTCTATAGAGTCATCTGCATTTTCTTTTCTTCGAAACACTATTATTCTAACAATATTTCAAAAAGGGGCAAAATGTAGACATCCAAATTTGACCACTCCCACATGGTCAAACCTGTCTCCGTTATTCGTCCATTTCATCAATATTAATTAAATGATTTATTTAATTAATATCTCACCTTTGCCTAAGGTTCCTAAAGTATTTAATTTAACAATTAAATACTTTACCTTTCACCTTTTCCTCTCTAAATTAAAGAAACATATCAATTTATTTAATTTAGTCATTTGGCCTTTTTGAATTAAAACAATTTTAAATTCTTCTTTTTCTCTCTCCTTGTCACATCCTCCATGATCCTCTTCTAATATGGATTAATTTAATTAATCCATGTTTAGGATGTGCACACCTTAATCATGATTAATGTCACATCCTCCATATTCTCCCACTTGCCTCTAATCCCCCATTAAGTTTCTTAATCACCTGTTTGTACAACCTTAATCTAATCCCCTTGCTACATTTAGCATACCTTTTTGGTCAACCTTCACAATTTCCACATTTAGCCTAGACCCTCTTCCCCATGTGAATTTAAAATTCACATTTATCCCTCCAAGACTCTCCTCTTCCCCATACAAGTTGTCAGGAGTTCTAGAACTCCTCACTTGTCACATTAGTCACATGGGGTCAAGAACCTTCCATTATAATGACCTTGTCTTATCCAGAAGGTACTTTTCAGCTTCCTTCATAAGAACCTTGTCTTATCCACAAGGTGCTTCTCATGTGAATTTAATATTCATATTTATTCTCCCAACCACCTTATTCCTTCCAATCATGTGAATTTAAAATTCACATTTATTCCTCCAACAACTTCTCTCTTCCCCATGATGATGTGTGAGGAATTATAAAATTCCTCACATGTCAACATCCTTCCCACATGGGGACAATAAGTTCCTTTTTGAGGAAATTTTCTCCTCATCCCAAGGTACTTGCAAGTACCTCCACCTCACATGTCCCTTTTCTAACTCACTTGTTCTTGTGACATCTCATCCTCCATATGGAAAGATGTGAGGGCTTGTGAGTCCTCAACTCACCACAACCCTTCATCTTTCCCATGTTGGAAAAATCTCAACCGTTTAATTCTCTAGGGAAATATCCTTTAAAATGAAATATTTTCTTTCATTTTTTATTCATTAGGCATTCATACATTTTTCATTCAATCTATAGCTCACACTTACACTCTTGCACTCACAAAAATCTCCATTGTTGCATGCTTTGAAGCTTTTATCATTTTCATTTGCACTCATCAATCCAACTACCCACATAACTCATTGCATTCCTCATCTCACATAGATAATTTTGAGTCCATCTTTAATCCATCTTGCCATCAAAGGAGCATACAAGACATCAATCATCAAAGGGCCAACCAAGGAGAAACTCTTACAAGGTAAAATATGCTTTCTTTATCTCTATTTTGTTTGAGTTAATGTAGCCCTATCTTGAGGTGTTAAGTGTTGTTTGTGGTCTTTTGCATTCTGTTTTGTGTTATTTAGATAGGCCAACAACTCTTGATTATAGTTCCAACCTCAAAGGAACTGCTAAATGTCAAGTGCCCATCAATTGAGAGGCCTCATCTTCCACCTCATCTACCACTCCATCCCACTACATTGATCCGTCCACCCTTGTCAAATCATCCAACTCATTCATTACACCTTCCACGCCTAAAATCTAGATCCAAGACAAAGGCTGCAGAGAATATGATATGAAGAGCCTCTTTTTCATTGGAAAGTTACCCAAGTCACCAAAGTCATACGGAAAACCACATCCTATTCAGCCCAAAGTTGTTATCCAAAATCCCCCTATCACCTTCACTAAATGGGGGGAACTTGCTAAAGAGTCTCTAGATGACCACATTCTTACATGGTTGTACAAAGAAGAAGACATTGGAACTAAGAAATTGCTAATTAAACAGTATCCAAAAGGGTTCTAGATAATGAAACGACATGGATATGATGGACACAATGGCCTTGGTTTGAAAAATCAAGGAATGTTGGAACCTCTACAACCTCCTAAGCTCATAAGTCATCAAGGGCTAGGGTTTTTTCTGGTAAAAGTGACTATCCGAGGTATCGGGTCACCCTTGAGTGAGGTTGCTAGTGCTTTAGATGAGAGCGAAACACATGAGGACCCTTGGGATTATGATGTCGATTCCAATGAATATGAATGGGATCCCTATCCTCCACCACTTTCATGGACCTTGACAAACTATTTGGGGAATTTGACCAAATGCTTACCCTTGATTCTTCACGAAATCCATCGAGTACTCATCTGAGAATGTCCTTGACTAAAGAAGAATGGATCCAACACTATTTTTGGAAATTCATTGATTTAGCCTCCTTGGAGCCCGATGACTTTAGTTCCATCTTTACCCTATCTGCCTACACCATGACCCTCTACAATGTCGATGATGGCTTGCCTCTTGTCTACCCTCAACTTATAGATTGGGACCAACAAGGACTACCAACTTTAGACACTTTTGAGAATGATGAAGCTATCGCTGAGTTCATGGGAATTCATGAGGGAATACCAAATAAAGATCATAAAGTTGGCTTTTCCATAGAACTCAATTATGTCACATAGTTTGGTGAGATCGTCCTGTCCTCTAGTCACAAAAGTGAAAATGAAAAAAAGCAAAAATAAAAATAATAGGTCTTCAAGTGAAAACTGAAAGGTGCCTGTTGACTACGAAAAAGTAAAAATAAAGGATGTATTTGAAGGTGAAAACCTCTTAGAGGCACCTGAGGATGGAGGATAGGATTGTCTCCCAATAGACTGAGAGAGATTGTCGTTGCTCATAGAAGAAACAAAGGAAGTCAACATCAAAACATCAAATAACTCTAGAATAATACAATTAGCAGCATCCTTGACCATTGAAGAAAAGGTTGAGTTCATAGCATTCTTCTCAAAAGGACAAGTCAACTTCGCATGGTCATATGCCGATATGGCTGGATTGGATCCCGAATTGGTTCCACATCACTTACCATTGCTACCAAATTCCAAACCATACAAACGAAAGTTAATAAAAATGCACTCCCAGATTTTGCTCCTTGTCAAGGTAGAACTCAAGAAGCTCTTGGATGTCAGCTTCATTCGCCCGATTGATTACGTAGAATGGATATCAAATCTAGTTCCTATCACAAAATTGAATGGTCAGATCAACATTTGCACGGATTTTCAAGACCTCAATAAAGCTTGTCCCAAAGATGATTTTCCTCTGCCAAGTATTGAAATCATAGTAGATCTAACTGTTGGACATGAAATGCTATCACTAATTTATGGATTCTCAAGATACAATCAGATCAGAATTTCCATTGAAGATCAACCAAAGACAACTTTCACATGCACTTGGGGAACTTTCTGTTGGAATGTAATGCCATTTGGATTAAAAAATGCCAGAGCCACAATATATCAGAGAGCCATGACCATAATTTTTCATAACTATATGCATATCCTTGTGGAATATTATGTGGATGACCTCCTTTCCAAATCTCTTGAACGAAGTGGACACTTGTCAGTATTGGATAAAATTTTCACCCGACTTAAAAATATCAACTCAAACTAAATCCAAATAAATAAAAGTGTTTTTGGGGTCCAATTAGGCAAACTCCTAGGATATATAGTCTCTCATAGGGGAATAGAAGTTGATCCCACCAAAGTAAAAGCGATCTTAGACATGCCACCACAAACCAATATCAATGAGTTAAGGACATTACAAGGAAGACTACAATCAATCTATAGGTTCATTGCTTAGCTAGCAGACAAGACCCATCCATTCCAACATTTGTTAAGGAAAGGAATTCCCTTCAATTGGATTGACAAGTGTCAAGAAGCATTTGACCAAATCAAGAAGTATCTATTAACTCCACTACTCCTTATGCCGCCAATCGATGGAAGACATATAATACTGTATGTGACAACTACTACATTAACACTGGAGGAATTTTTAGCACAAAATGATAAAGATGACAAGGAAAGGGCAATATACTATATCAGTCACAACTTTAGTCAGGTATGAGCTAAACTATAGTCCTATTGAGCGAGCATGTCTAGCAGTGGTATTCACAACACAAAAATTGAGACATTATATGCTAAATCACAAAACCAAGTTGATTGCCAAAATTGATCCTTTGAAATATCTACTCAACAAAGCAGCATTGACAGGTAGGCTAGCTAAATGAATTATGATCTTGAGTGAATATGACATTGAGTATGTTGACCACAAAGCAATAAAGGGAAAAGTAATAGCCGACCAACTCACAGATGCACCATTAAAATTAGACCATCCTTTGCTAGCTGATTTCCTAGATGAATCGATCCTTGTCATAGACACACCAACAACATGGAAGTTATACTTTTATGGATCTTATACAAGTCATGGATCAGGAGCCGGTATCTTATTTATCACACCTCAAGGAGACTCCATTCCTAAGTCATTTCAGATAGAATTTTTGTGCACAAACAACATGGTTGAGTATGAAGCATTATTGAAAGGACTCTGAATGGAAATAAATTGGAAAATCAAGGACCTTCAACTCTATGGTGACTCCCAATTAGTGATTAAACAAGTTAATGATGACTATGACACCAAGGATGATAAATTTATTCCCTACAAGCGCATGGTAGACAAATTCAGACTATACTTTGATAATATTTCTTTTGAATAGATACCAAGAATCCAGAAGAAAGCAACTGATGCAATGGCTAAAATTGGATCTCTCTTGGACATTCCCAACAATGCCTCACAATATGAGTTCTTGTTGGAACAATTGTTGATCCCCGCATTCGATGTCCTCGAAACCGAACTTGTGTGTGAAATTTTTGGTCTTGAATCTCCATGGTATAAAGATATCTATGCCTATTTGCATGACTAAAGTATCCCTTTCGACTTGTCCTCTAACCAACACAAAACCTTTATCTGAAAAGCATCCAAATATGCCATCATCGAAGACACCCTTTATTGCCATAGCCTAGATAGTACCCTCCTTCAATGTCTCGACTCAAATGAAGCACCCACAACCTTATAAGAGGTACACCAGGGTATATGTGGAGCTCACTCTACTGGTCCAACCTTAGCTAAAATCTCATGAGAATGGGATATTATTGGCCTACGATAGAACATGATGCTTATCACTTTGTGAAGAAATGTCAATAGTATCAGAATCATGGAGATCTTATACATGCACTAGCTTAGGAACTTCAACCATTTACTTTGCCTTGGCCATTTTCTCAATTTCACAAAATGGATTGAAGCCATCCCATTGACTTACATCACTGGAAATTAGATAACCAAGTTCATCCTGAACTATATCATTTGCCACTATGGTATTCCACAGTCCATCATCACCGATGATGGTCTCCCTTTCAAAAACTAGGATGTCCATGAGCTTTATGAAAAATTCCATATCCAACATCATTTTTCCACTCCATATTACCCCCAAGGCAATGGCCAATATGATGCATCTAATAAAACCATCCTAAAAATCCTAAAGAAGACTATCAATGATGTTGGCCACGACTGGAACTTACAACTCAATCCTGCTTTATGGGCCTACAATACTAGTTTCCACACTCTAACTGGAGCCACTCCATATTCCCTTGTCTATGGATCTGAAGCAATACTTCCTATAGAGGTCGAGTTACCCTCTTTGTGAGTCTCTATACAAGGCTTGATTGATCAAGAAGAATATCGTGTATCCCGTTTACATGAGCTAGAGTTACTGGATGAAAAGAAACAAAATGCTTTGACACATCTGCAAGCATACTAGAATCACCTTCACTGCAACTATAATAAAAAGGTCTGACTTAGAAGCTTTGAAATTGGTGACTTAGTCCTAAAAGAAAATCTGAAGAATCAGATAGAACAAGAAAAACTTGGAAAGTTTGAACCTAATTGGTTGGGCCATTATATCATTATAGCATCATATGGATCAGGTGCTTATTATCTTTCTACTCTTGAAGGAGATCCATTGTCTGAACCTATCAACAACATGCACCTCTACAAGTATTACACTTGATTCTTAGAGTATCCCCTTAAAAAGTAAAAAATATAAAAAATAAAATAAAAATAAAAAAAGGTCACCCTAATGAAAACCTAGCAAACAGGTGTCTTGGTGACAACAAAAAAATTATAAAAAAATGAAAAAATAGTAATGAGAAATAATTCTTCTAAAAGTGAAAACCACTTCGGTGGCGCTTTGGATAAGTACCATGGTGAAAACCTAGCAAACAGGTGCCATATGTAGTCAGTCCCTGCTCCTTCATCTACTATCACTCCATCTGGTCTTTCATCCTTCTGCTCATCCATTCGTGCATATCTTTCACCCATAATAAACTTTTTCATCCTTTTGTGGCCTAGAAACTACCAACATTTGGGTATCCTGATCATCTATTGCATTCACCACTACCCCTTTGCACATAATATACTAGTCCTGTACCTGACTGGGGGAAATTCCTTGACCTATCTCTCCATCGAAAATAATATCAACATCAAAAAACATCAAAATCCAAAAAAATCAGAAAAACCTTAAAAAATCCAAAAAATCATAAAACTCCAAAAATCCCAAAAACAGACTTTGGGACTAAGTCTGAGTGAGTTTTTTTTAGTAGGGTCAAACTACATTTCCTCTGCATGTCTTCTACATAGGCAAGGCTCATCTTAAATGATCCCTCAAGGCATTAGGTCAATCCTTTTAGGTTTTCCAAATAAAATCATGACTCAACCTTTTGTCGAATAAGACAAAGTCAAGTCGTGTCGAACTACGAGGTCTCAGCACATTGCTACATAGGTAATGCTATCTTTCGATGAGTCCCAGAGGCCCCCTATGTCAAGTCCATTAGGGTTTGTTAGGTGTGGTCATGTCCTTAGTCTGAAAGCAATCATCACTCAAACCAAATCACGAACCAACAAATGCACATAACCAACAAAATCCTTCAATCAATCAATCTAGTCATTCAATCAGAATGGGGCATTAGGTCATTTGTCTCATTCAGTCTCATCTTCCATCTTCTATCAGGATGTGTCCTTCCTGATATTAGACTTTTTCAATTTGGTCATTCACCTTAAATAGCATATGTCTTTCTTGCAAATAGGTGCCTTGTCAAAACTTATCATTTGATCAATTCTATCATATGTGTCCTTTTCCTTAAATAGGATGTGTCCTTCTTTCCATTAGGTATCGCCACATCGCTTGGTCATATCAATCAATCTTTGTCAAATAAATGATCAATCTTGTCAACCTGGTCAATCAATCTTGCCTTAATCAGGATGTTTCCTTCCTGAAACTAGGTATGATCAATCAAATCAATTTGTCAACTTGTCAATCAATCTTTTTCAACCTATCGATTAAATCAATTTGTAATCTTTATCAATAAACTTTGTCAAATCAATCAATATTATCAGCTTTCTCAATCAATCTTTCCTTCATCAGGATGTGTCCTTTCTGATGCTAGGCATGATCAATCAAATCACTTTATCAATCCTTGTCAAATTATCAATCAATTTAGTCATCTTGGTCAACCTAATCAATCAATCAATCAAACAATCTCATCATTATGATTGGAAAGCACTATCTTGGCAAATACTTTATTGGTCTGGATTTTTCTTATCTTTTCAATTGGTTTTGGGTCCTGTTACTAGTCTCCTCGAGGATGTCCTATCAACGGATTTAGAGGGATGATGATGGATCATGGCCTCTTTTCTTTGATTGTTGTCTGTGGTTTGTCTTGGCAAAAATACTAGGACAATTGGGTCCTTAGTATGAGCTGGGGCATTCCTTGTCTTTTTGATTGCTTTTCTCTCCTAAATGGTCACCTTGCACACCTTGGTCTATGTCATACCCTGGTGTTTGTGGACCATTTGTGACATTTTGGATGCCCAATGATGATAAATATAAAAATGTAAGCATGAAAGTTGGATCCCTTATCATTCCTGGTCTAACCTTCCATCTCCATCTCCTTTGTCTTTTCCACACTAACATTCATCTCCTCCATCTTCTCTGCACTAACATTTTTTCCATCTGCATCTTGAAAGAGTCCCGTGAAACAAAAAAACATCTTGCATCCATAATCATGTTAGATTGCATCATAGAAAACACCATCATCATAAATATCATTTTCATATTAGGTCACATATATTTGCATAAGAAAATACAAAAAACACAAACTGCGTCCATATAGCATCATGATAGTATCATTTGCATCATACATTTTAGCATTACATCCCATATCACATAGTATTACATTCCATAACATGTTACATTACAACCCATTCACATTGCATCTCATATAACATCACATTACATATCATATACACCATATCCTGTTATCATACATCACATTAAGCGTCACATTTTTCATCCACATTACATATTTTCCATCAAACACTTTGTATTATCATAAAAAAATTACATTCCATTAATACATTCCATCTCAAATTTTTTCCATTACACATAACATAATCAAAACATCCATAACCATAAATGCATTACATCATTATATTTCACTATACTCATAGCATAATCATATAGATCATCATCATATCACACTACATTTAGTAAAGATTAGGCCATCTTGCATATCATAAAAGCATAAACATTTATAACATAGTCATAGGTACATAATCATAAACCACATCAAAATCATCACATCATCATATAGAATGCATCAACAAACATCATAATCATACACGCATAATCATCCATCATATCGTAAATCAGTACATGAACACATAAATAAACACATAAGCATCCATCACATAGTATGTCATCATAAATGCATAAATACATCATAATGCATATCATCAACCACCGCCAAAATCATATCATATATATCGCTCAAAATCACGTGTCATAGGTACAATGTCATGGCGCATAAATAAAATGGAGCTCGCAGGCTTGATAATCAAGTGTATCAGTATCTATATAATAACATGATAAATGCTAAAGACAATCTATCCAGAACTTCCCTCATCTTCGACCCTTATAGTATTGTGCCCTATGGTGGGAGGTTTTTCATATGGGTTGGCTCGCCTGGCATCTGAAGTCTCACCCTCTGACCTGCTGTGTGTCTATCAGTTGCGTGTTCTGCCCTGTGATATGTTGGTCTCCACCTGTGAAAAGCTAGGCTCCCTCCTCTCCGGTGGCACAACCCTCTCATACAAGCCTCTGTAATACTGGGTGGCCACACCCTACCTTGCTAGCTCCTGTGCAATATCAACCATTGATCCACTGTAGGTGGCTGTAAAATCAATAATCTGTTGCTCTGCTCACTGCTACCCAGTCACTGCTAGGTCCCTCTCTACTTGAAAGGCATCCCTCTCGGCCTTAAGGTCATCCCTCTCAGCAGTCACTGTCCTGAATTGTGCCTCCAAGGCTTGCACCCGAACCTATAGAATGACTATCCTCTGCTTTGTTGATCCCTCCCCATCTCTGGCCCCCACCTCCTGTGGCATCTCCTCCTTGCCCATGATCATCCTCTCATAGAGAATCTGCTTTGCCTCCTCCATATATGCCTCCTCCTCTCCTCCTACCTGTCCTCCATCACCACCTCCCTCGACCTCCATAGCCTTCGACTGTGCAACCTCCACTATAGGAACCTCTGCATGCTGCTCCCTAGCCTGTACTAGTGCCTCTACTACTTCCCTAACCTCCAGTCGATCCTCCTCCATCTTTGCCTCCTCTTGAATGGGTGGCAACTGCCTACCATCCTGTCACCCTCTATTCCTCCTCGGCTATCTATCACCTCCTCCTCATCCTCCTCCTTCGTCCTCCTCCTTCATCACCCCCATCATCCCCTCATCACCCTCTATCTCCTCTGCTCCTCCCGCCTTTGCCTCCCTATCGACCTCTCACACCCCTGACTCTGCGCTCTACTGGTGCTGGCTGCTATGGATCTGTAAGTGGAATGGGCCTGTGAATCTACCACCAATCATCATACTCTAGTGTAGTGCCCACATCAACATCCCCTCCCTGCCACTCCCAATCCAAGGCCTATAAGGAATCTATCTCATGCTTGGCCATAGTGACTACAATCTGTGGGCCCCAGGGATGCACCTCATGTGATGATCGCCCATACTTTGCTCTTCCCACTAGAACTCCCTTCCTCTTCCCAAACTACCATTGAACCCTCTCTGGTAGATACATCTCAACAATGTGCTAACTCTGTATTGTCTACCCAATCAAATATCTTGATTCTCTGCACCAAGGTAAGTGGTCATCCTCATCTATCCACAATGGGCATGTCCTGTATGGTCTCCAGACGAAACTAACCAATATCTATGCCATGCCTCCAATAGCCTACATCCCCCATGTGTGTCTGGATCAAGGCCCCCTGATATAGATAAGAGTATGGTGTTGTACCCACTGCCCGTTGAACCACTGGTGGCTGAAACACGGCTATGTGCTCCCATTCCCAAACTATACGCAAGGTCACACCACAACTCAAGCTCTGCCCCTCTCTATAAAAAATATCATGTAGCTAGAAATATAACATCACCAAAAGACATTGCCCCCATGCGTACACTGTCTTGTGTTGAATCATCAACCCTAACATCTCTCCCCAACCAATTGGGAAGCCATGGCCTCTATGATCAGGAATCATCACTCTCACTATCAGTGCACACAAAACACAGTCAAACTGATCATATGTCTCTGCCAAGATCTCCCACCGGATCTCATTTCCTTGGATCTCAAGCTTAGCATCATCCTCAGTCTCATAATACTCATACAATGCTTGAAGTCCTTGAGCCAAATCATACCACACACACTCATCACGAATGGGTAATCTCAGGATCTTGTATACATCCTCTAGGGTGACTATCGCATCCCCCGTAGGAAAATGGAAGCTACTCGTCATTGAGTGCCACCGCTCTGCTAGTGATGTTAGCATACCCCTATTTTCCCTAATAGTGGGAATATATGTCACATAAAACAATCCTAGCTCTAATAGCACACCCTTCTCATCATCGCCTAGCTGGTCTCGCAGTCAGAATACATCCGGTTTGGAATCTTGGGTATAAATAGGTGGAAGATGCACTTGAAAACATGAAGCAACCAATAACGTCAATCCAAAACCCTCATTTGACCTATCGAACCTAATGACCAAGTCAAACTTTCCTAGACTAGGGCAAATCCTTCACCAGGTAATTGTGTCACAATTTATGTCTAATGCGCCACATAAAGTATAACTGGCTCGCAACTAAAAATGCGTCACAAGCCCAACAAATGCGTCATTTTGTGCAATGTATGTCTCGTACAAAGTCGTTTGTGTCATTCCTGATCACATATGTGACTTAAAAATGCACTTGTGTCACATCATTTCATGTGTCACATCACAAACGTTTCCTACCTTGTCCCTATGAATTTGCGTCGCATTGAGACAATTGCAGTGAATTGCTTATTGAATGCGTCGAACACGATAACAAATGCATCGTGCGCCATGCGACACATTCATCTATTAAATTATTTCCTAGCCTGAATGCACGTGAAACAAAAAAATAAAAGCTAAGTTCGTAGCACGTATCGGGGCAGGCACTCTCTCAGGTCGGCGGAAGGTATAGATCCTATACGCGTGGTGGGAAGCCTCTAGAACTTGAGACATTTTCTCTGTATAATCACTCTAAGCTCTTCATATTTCTAAATTGGGAAAGTGAAAATGACCCTTTTTCAAATTCAAATTGCCATTTATAGGTCCAAATTTAGGGTTTTTGACATACCTTTCCTTCTGGACGCACCCTTTGATACCCTTGACCTCAAATTTGACCCTGTTTTTGACGTTGATCATCAATTCTTCCTTCACCATAAAAGTCCTGGTCATCCTTTTGTCTTACTGAGACAATTTTCCAAATTTTTGAATTTTTTTGAAAATTTGTCAAATTTTCCTGAGGGGGCATACCCATACCTTGCTGTCACCAGGGCATCCTAGAGCATCTCTTGACTAAATTTCTTTGACACAATGCGATGAACTACATTATGTAAAAAATGGGCAAAATGTAGACACCGAAAAATGTCCTAAATCTGCGAGCGCCATTTTTCTTGGTCGTCATCCTTCGATGATTGAATAATTTTAATTATTCAATTATGTTCGATCATATTCCTCTATTAATTAAATAATTTTTAATTATTTAATTAATTCACCTTATCATTTCTATCCTGATCAATTAAAATTATTCAATTGCATCACTAATATAACCCTTTATTCTATAATTAAATAAATCATCATTTATTTAATTATTTCAACTTTTTATTCTTCTATGATTAAATAATTGTTGAAATTATTTAATTCCTCTCTAATTTCCATCTTCCCATTTAATTAAATTGATTAATTTAATTAAATGCTCCTTTTTCATTTTTTCCAAATAAATAATTTGAATAAATTATTTATTTTCCACTTGTCCCTTTCCTCCATTTTCCTCCATTTTTGAATAAATAATTTATGCACCTCCTCTAGTCAAGGATGCCCTGTCATTAACCCCTATCATAGCCTTCATTGTTGTCATAGCCGTCGGCATCATACCTGTCATGATTCCTCCAAGAATAGCATATTCTTCATGCATCAATTCTGGACCATTGATCTTGGCATCTTTTTGAGACTCAATCTCAACCATCCATTTCGTAACCTCCCTCTCATGCATCCTCCACCATTGATCTTGGAATCCTTCTAGAGGATTAATCTCAGTCGTCCATTCAAAAGGTTGCCTATTAAAGCAACCTTCCTCCATTTTCAATTTAACAATTATTTGTCTCCAACTTTCTACTTACTATTTTGCAGGTATTTGCACATGTGAAGCAACAAATTTGAGGGAAAAGATTGCAAAAAGGAGAAATAGGAGAGCAAGGGAAGTGGTTCAAGATTCAAGCATGAGGAGTATTGTGATTTCATGTTTTATTTTCCTTATGCTTTCATTGTTTTCTCTTGTTTAGGTGTGGTTAATGGTCTAGAGGTGTTAGCTCTCACTATTCTAGGCTAGAAACTAAGAAAACCCATCTTACATTATTTATGTTTGGAAGGTTATTTGTTTATGGTTGTCTTGATTAGAAAGGATTGATTTAAATATGTGATTATAATTCTCTCGATAAGCTTGCATGTTCTTAGTTGTTTCTTGCTTTGGTGGAACCTATCTATTGGGTTAATACTTTTATATACCCTATATGGGAATTCGTACGATTGTGCTTCTATTAATTCTTTACGTAGTTTGTCAATACTATATGTAGATTGTCAATACTATTCATATGTAGCATGAAATGTGGAACGTGAAATATATCGATGTCTTGAAGTAATTGAATTTTTTAACTTATGGTGTTAGGTAAACCTTTGTGAATATTGAGGTTAGAAATACTACAGGGATATGGCATGATGGACATGGCGCCATTGATAGGTTGAGAAGTTATCCAAACTGTGTTGATAATTTATACTTGACCGATTACTTAAATCTCCTTGAAAGTAGGAAGAGAGTTTTATCCCTAGGGTTAGGGTATAAACTTGATGGTTATATCAATATTCGATAGCAGGCTTGAGAAAATGTATTTTATGATTATGTTATTTTCTTATTTTGATTTAAAGTTTATTCCTATTCATGGAATTCTAAAAGAGGACTCATGTAACTTTGGTAACCCAAAATAGTATTATGAAAGGACTATGGGTGTAGTTGCACCAACTCCTCACAAGTTGATAATTTCCTCCAGATTATATTCAACTATAGTGAATATTGTAAACATGAGAATGTTTTAGGTATATGGAAAGAGAGTTTTTATGATTTGTTTATGATCACTTGATCATTACATCACTTTCAATTTAAACCCTAGGTTGGGAATAACCTATTTGGTTGGGTTTTTTACTTGATTATTGATTAAGCAAATAGGTTGGGATTAACCTATATGATTTTCTTGACCATTTGATTATTGATTATACCTTTGATTGGATTTGATTTAATTTTGAGATTATACTCTTGAATGGAGTAGTTTATTGATGAGATTATACTCTTGAATAGAGTCGCTTATTGATGAGATTATTCTTTTGACTGAGGTCATTTATTGTTGAGATTATACCTTTTGAAATGAAGTCATTTAAATTTTGTGATGTTATGTATACTATATGGTTAATTGGGTTATTTCTTGGGGTTAGAATAATCCAAGGGAAAGGGGGTAACCTATGTATAGAGTATGAATGGTCAAAACCAAATCAACCTAGGAAGGTGGGTGAAATAGATGAATCTCACTTGAAGTATCAGGTGTTGAATTCTTTGACCAAAGTAGTGTAAGTTGCCACTGTTACACTATTAGTTCACCACGATCTAAGTCTACATACTAGGCAAGGATTGTCATACATGTGTATGGTAGCTCTAGATATGTAGGACACAACACCATGCTCAGAAAGGGCTAGGATTATGAGGTTACTAAACAAATCTCTTTGTCAAAGGGTAGGGCCATCTTACCAATTTGGTAGATGTATGGGGAACTGCAATAAGTTTGTGGTTAGTAGGAAAGTTCTCAAGTGATGCTTCTCCTCATGCAGTTGGCAAACAATATTTAAGGATGTATGTGTCAGTATTTGGGACAAATAAAATGTATGCACCAAGGAATGGGGGCATCTAGAATATATGCACCAATGTTGGGACATCTGAACCACTCGTATCTCTATTTCAGTAAGCTCGTTGAAGCTATGTATGTAATCATGTTTCCATCTCTAAGGAAATTGTAAAGGTGAAATATTATCTTGAAATTATGTAATGTGAAAAATTTGCTTGTATTATTGAAAAGATTATTTGTTATGCAGTGGGAAAGTTTGAAATATGTTTCATATGTGCATCTTGATATTTAAATGAAAAAAAATTTATTGCTCATAACATTAGTAGCATAAACTGTTCACTTGTGGGTAAAACATAGAAAAAGTTATTAGGTAGAACAATGGGCATGTTACAAGCCACACCTATTAAATCATATCAAGCTCTTGTTGTTTTCTCTCTTGAATATTTTTTGCATGCTTGTTCACATGATGGTGCAGGAGCACCTAGGTCATCAAATACTTTTCAATTTTGCAAAAAGAGATGAGTGTCCAAATTTATATTGAATCAATCACAAAAGGTCATGGAAAAATGATGTAAAGCATGTTCAAGGTCATATAAGGTCCTATTTCATGTATTTAATCCATGTAATGAGTCATTAGGAGGTCAAAATAGAAAAAGAATACAAAACTTGCATCATTTTAATATTGTCCAAAGTTATTAAGTTGACAAAAGGGCATAAATCAGGAAAATTAAGAGTTAAAGGGTAGTTTCAACCGATGGAGGAGTTAGAAAATCATTTATGGAAGAGGAAATATCTTTAAAAGGCATGTAAATGCAAGAAAAAAGAGAATTTTGTGTTCTTGTAATCAGATTTTGAAATAAAAATTCCCTATTTTCTATGTTAGCAACATCTTTCTCCATTCTTCTCATCTTTGCATTGATAGTTCAGTAGCATTAAAGTTAGATTCTTTGTGTGTTAATATGTAGGAAGGAGTTACTTTCATTTTCAAAGAGATTGGAGGTTAGTTTGTAAGAAATAAAAGAAGAAAAGCAATTACCTGTGCCTCGTTCTGTGTCTTTTCAACAGTGGTTTGAGAGTCTTTTAGGAAGTAAACCACCATCCCACCAAATTTAGGCTAGATATTGGTTTCCAATGTGAATTTGATGGCTCCAAGAGATGTTATGAAGGAATCAAGGTATTAAAGGGTTGAGGAAGGCTTGGACTGCCTATACAGACATATTTATGCATGTTTCAAACTGTGGCAGAGCAGGTAAAGATTGGAAGTATGGTTTTCTAACAAACCCTCACTCTCTTGTGTTGTAAAAGCCCACAAACAAGGGTTTTGAAGAACAATGAGTAATTGCCTTTTCCTCCCTAAAATATGATAAATCTTGAGTTTTGAAACTAGTTGGAAGACTGTTTGAAGTCCTTGGTTGTTTTGGTGATAATCTAAAAGCACTTTCTTTGTAAGAAAGGCCTATTCTAGTAGCTCTTTGGCAGCGTACAGACACATATTTCTGATGATTGTTTCTAAACAACAATGATTGAGTTTGTGTTATGATTGATTAGACTAGAAAGGGTTTAGAATGTATGTTGGGTTTGAGGAAATGCAAAGGAATTGTAAAGGAATTACCCGATTAGGGTTTTGATGGCCTACAAGGTAAAAGGTGATTAGATTGTTAAAACAATGAATCTGACAAAAACAGTGATATGAAGGTCTGAGTTGTTCTTGAAACTGTTAATTCAATGTTGTTAAAAAGGTCTAAGTGTTTGGATATGGGTTAGAAGGTAGACTTGTGGCTTTTGATATGATAAGAAATTTGGTCCTTGTGTGCCAATGGTGACATGAATATAAGAAACTATGAACCTGATAAGATAACATTATGTGAATGAGTTATTGGTTTATCTCAAGCAGAAAAATGATAAGTATAGTGTCTTGAAGGACTGATAACTATTGTAACAAGAAGGCATGGTTTAGTTAATTTGTTTCCTTGGTTGTGAGTGGTAATGAGGAGTCTATGTTGAAGTATTTGAATGGTTCAGTGATTTGATCGGGTTTTTGCCTTGAAATCAGATAGATTGTTAATGGTTAAGAGGATTTGAGTATGATACAAAGATGGATTGGTCATGGAGTGTTTTGGCTTGTTGTTTCCATGAGATTTTCAAATGAAACAATATGGATTTGATGAAGAAATGAAGCAATTTCTATTGTTAGTCTAATTTGATCTTCTCCTGATTCTATTTGGGATTGAAATCCCTGTTGAAATGAAATTGTTGATGTTGTTGTTGGATGCTCTACATCACATGAGAATTTATTTTGTGCTTTTCTTGTGTTTAAGTGCATTTTTGTAGCTAACACATTTAATTTTTTAGTCTTTGCATAATGTCTATGTTTTGTACAAGATATTTTAGTTGTCTTTGCAGGTCTTCTTCTTGGGGGCATATTTACTTAGATTGAATATTTTGCATACTTTACAATACCCTTGTTAACATTTGCGATTTTCATTTTCTACTTTAGCATGCATATTTTGTGTAGTTCATATGCCTACTAAAGTGGAGGTAAAATATACTATTGTAAATTGCATACCCTTGAAATTTCACACTACACAGTGTCCTTATAGCCCTTGATATTTTTTTTAAAATTTCAAAATGTTAGCACCTAAATAATCCATTTTTTCTAATTTCATGATGTTCTTGGTTCTTTGAGTTTGATTTTTTAGATAGGAGCATTTTTTGTGGACATCCGTGCAAAACACTAGCATCCTACATGATTCTAGTGGTCATTGGAGCATTACCTTTTAGTGGATTTTTTGAGTGTAACACTCCTGCATGTAATCATATTGAACAAAATTGACCTGAACTACTATTTTGAAAAAAAGGTTGTTTTTTCACTCTCTCTCATGTTCAACTCTCATGACTATTGAAGATCTTTCATCTTTGCAACAAGATTATCTTCACTCTCCATGTTACTCTCTTGAGGATATTTCACCACCATCTTCACAAAACTATGTAGAACGCTAATCTTGAGAGAACGAGGTTTATATTGGAAGTTTTTCAAAAATCTTCAAAGTGAATTTGTTCCATATTATTGTTCCCTTTTCTTCAACATTGGTTATAGAATTAGGAGGAAAAGGGTGGGTCAATGGCTATGATGAATAAGTAATGAAAATATATGTAGAGTATTAGTGTAGAACTGATTTGTGGAGCAATGGTTTTTGTCAATACTAGGAATGGACATAGAATGAGGAATGATAGCTAGTTAGAGTGAATGAGATGTGTCATTGAGTAGAGTGAATGGATAATGTCACATACCATTAGATTCATTATGAATGAATCAGTTAGCACCCATTAAACAATGATAAACCATATCCCCTATCTCAATGGTCCTTTTGACACTATTGTTTAGATTACCAAAGCATAAAATCATGTATATATAGATTGAATTCCAAAGTAGAGTTGAGTTAGAAGCGTGAAGAGGAGAGACGTGGAAGAGAGGAGTGTGCTAGAAAAGGTTTAGTAGAGGATTATCTTTAGCTTGTCTAGGTAAGGTTTAAAATGTGTATACACAAATATCTCTTCAATCTAGAAAATATGAAGTTTAGTCAAAATTTCCTTCTATCATATTTGGGTTATGCATGATTTGGTTGCATTAAATCTTCATTTCTACATTTAGCACATACCCATGAACAAATATATCAATATACAATTAATAAATTTGAAAATAAATCATTATACTAATTTGTAGTTTATCCATGATTTTCATATGGTAGATTTCTCCCTCATTACTATCTATTGGAGGATATGTAATTATTTTTCTAGTTTTTGACATACCTTATGATACATTTCAAATCTATAGAAATATGATCTTTTTGGGTTTCTTAATTTTCATGTAAGTATTATCTTTACTATACCTTGTGTATAATTCTTTCCTCATACAAATCATTTATGATTGAGTTTATAAGGATTTTTGTACACTCCTAACCAGTACTAGTTGGTGTGATCACCTCTCATCCCAACATTAAGTCAAAAAAGATAGGTAAACTTTGGTATAGGATTTTATCATAGACATGTACCAATGTATACTAGCTTTGACAATTACAAACACAAATGATGGTAGATAAATAGTGAAAGCTTATCAAATTCGATGGTTCTATTTCATATAATGATGGCAAATTAGACTAAAATATATGATTAAAAAATAATAATAATTTGGGGGGTTCACCAAATGAATTCTTGAGGATGGCGTTGCTCCTAGTGTGCCCGCAACAGTCTGAGTGACCTGCATGAGGGTCGTCCCTCATTGTATGTCAGCTTTAGCCAGTCTTTCTTATTCTTTGAATATGTTTTCAGTTGGGTGGGGGTTTGACTGTGCTCGGGGGGTCTTTTTTCTATGCACTCTCTTTGCGGTTGGTGTGTGGGGTGTCGTTGTTGTGGGGAGGTGCTTTCTTTGAAGGGTGGATTTTCTTCTTAACTGCTTTGGTTCTTTCTTTTCTCTGGTGTTTGGTGGTGCTTGGTGAAATCGAGGGGAGGTTCTCATGCGTGCCTAGTGTTGTACTGCGGTGTGTGTTTTTTTCTCTTGGCAATGGAGTCAGGGGGCATCTGGGTTTAAAACCTCTTTGTATTTTTGTTCGGTTGTTGGAGTGAAATCACCATCTCCTTCTATGCATGTGGTTGGAAATGATTTATTTTGCAATGATTCGGGGGATGGAGATTTTGCTCCATTTGGTGGACCTCGAATCCAGAAAATTAATGGTTGCCTAGAAAGAAACAAAGAAAGGCCTATGTTGGTAATTCAACTTGAATTAATAGTGGAAGATATTGAGTATTTCTCAAAGCATGCATTGATTTGCAAATTCACAGGAATGTGGGTTTCTCTCCAATTTTTGGAATCATGGGCCCAACGAACCTGGTCTTTAGAGGGTGAGATGGAGGTTATGTTGTTGGATAATAGCTATTTTATGGTGGTGTTTAACTGTATGGCTGGTCAAAATAGAATTTTTGAGGGAGGGCCTTATTTCCACAACAAAATTGGCTTATTTATTAAGCCATGGCATGTTGGTTTTAATCCTTCAGAGGAGCTTCCGAATCATGTATCGGTGTGGGTGCATGTTCCTTGATTTCCTGTTGAGTGTTGACACAACAATATTTTGCAAATGCTTGCTTTGTTGTTGGGGAAACCTGTGGGTCCTTCTCAGCAAACACAAGAAAAAAAGGTAATGACTTTTGCTTGCATTTGTGTTGAGATTTATTGAGTAATCCTATTCCCGATTCTTTGGAAATTCGTGTGGGTGCGTATTCTTGGGTGCAACAACTTGATTATGAAACTCTGCCCTTTTGTTATTTCCTGTGTCATGAATATGGTCATCTATAGTGAAGATTCCCTAGGTCCAAATTTTATGAGTCTCAAACTTCGTAGCCTCCTCGCAATCCTTCTAGGGTTGATAAAGGCAAGGATCCTATCTGTGGGGATGCTACTAGTACAAAGGGTTTCATTCTTGTTAAGTCCCATAATAAGAATCAGGGGCAGAAGAGGACTCTTGAGGAGTGACAAGAAGGGGATACTTTTAATAGATTTGAGGTTTTGGACGACCTTAGTCAGTAGGAGGTGAACCTGGGCATGATGGCTATGGACCAAGGTGGCTTGGAATTGGTTTAGGAGGGCATTATTCCTGATCATATTTAGAATGCATAGGATGGTGGCATCTTGCATATGGATGTTGATCTTAGTATATGATAGTTTGAGTAGGGCCTAAGGTTATCTCGGCTGGAAAGAAAGATGGGGAGGAGATCTCTCTTCCAGTGGGGAAAGCGGGGACTAATTTGGAAAAAGGCAACAAGGCTTCTCCTTTGTTATTGCTTCATCAAAAAGAGTTCAAAAAAGGGGTTGCTAAGAAGTCTTCCAAGGCTAGGCATAAGAAGGACTTGGAGAAAATTAAGATGATGGGGGAGACATTGGTGGAGTAAGGTTCTGTTAAGACTTTGAACTCTCACTTTTCTAACCCTTTGAAATGATCATCCTCTCATGGAATTTAAGGGGCTTGAATAGTGGCCCTCAACAAAAATTTGTTTGTGATTTGGTGAGAAATCATTTTACTGATGTGATTTTTTTCCATGAAACTAAGTTCTTTGTTGAGAGTATGTGTGGCTTAGCGCCTAAACTTTGGGGTCGGGGTCAATGCCAGTGTATTGGTGCCCAAGGTAATGTAGGGGGAGTGGATTATTTATGGAATCCTTTGAAGATTCATCCTCTCTGGTGGATGTCTTGTAAGTCTATGATTTCAGTGGTGGCTTCAAGCTTGGAAATGGGAGAAACAAATCTTCTTTCCAACATATATGCTCCTTCAGGTTTTCCTGGTAAGTAGTACTTATGGGCTCATATCAAGTTTATTTAGAGCTATGTTCCTCTTTTTCCTTGGATTATTGTAGGTGATTTCAATACCATTACTAATTTGGAGGAAAAAAAGGGTGGAAGTTTGAGGTTGGAGCCCTCTGCTTTTCTACTATGTGATAACATTTCTGGTTTGAATCTGGTTGACATCAAACCTAGTAATGGTCAGTTCACTTGGAACAATAGGAGATTGGGGGAGGATTGGATTGCTAAGAGGCTAGAATGGTTCTTGGTCTCTTGTTTTTAGATTGGTGGATCATGGTCTATTTTCTATGAGAATCTAGACTGGAGGGGCTCAGATTAGTGGCCTATCAAATTATCTGTTACTTCGGCTTGGGTTTCTCAGTCTCCCTCTTTCAAGTTTCAACTTATGTCATTGTGGGACCCTTCTCTGCAGGAACATGTTGCTGATTGGTGGGATAGGGGGAGACCTACTTTTGGTACCATTGTGTATTCATTTTTCAAACAACCACAGTATGTGAAGTACCAACTCAAAAGATGGAACATGCAATGTTTTGGTAATATTTTCCAAGCTAAGGTTGCTGCCCAGGCTGATTTGGATGCTATCACCTGAGAGATTAGGGAGTTGGGCCTCTCTGAGGGTTCTCTCAGGGAGGAGGCAAGTGCATTGAAAGCTTTGGAGGAATGGGAGTTGTGTGAGGAGATTTATTGGAAGTAAAAGGCTCAAATTGAGTGGTTATAGGAGGGGGATAAAAACACTGCCTTCTTCTTCAACTCGGTTAAAGCCAGGAGACATGGTAATTCAATTATTTTTCTTGTGAATGATAGGGGTGAATATTTAACCTCTTTGAGTGATATCTTGGAAGAAGCTTCATAGTTCTTTCCTTCCTTAGTTAAAGAGGAGTACCAGGATGTGTTGACTGAAGAAAATCATGTGCTGGCATGTATCCCCTCTTTGGTCACTGGTGAGATGAATGAGCACCTCTTGGGTTGCATTATATTGGATGAATTGGAGGCCACTATCTTTCAAATGAAGAAAGGGAAATCTCCTGGTCCTAATGGTTTTTTGGTTGAATTCTTTTAGGAATTTTGGGACATTATAAGTATAGACTTATTAGTAGCGATTTGTGAATTTCAAAGGAACAAATAGATGCC
Organism: Sequoia sempervirens; assembly: GCA_007258455.2. Classification (NCBI taxonomy): domain Eukaryota; kingdom Viridiplantae; phylum Streptophyta; class Pinopsida; order Cupressales; family Cupressaceae; genus Sequoia; species Sequoia sempervirens. The sequence continues at coordinate 24,444 of VDFB02340790.1, forward strand.
GAGGGCTTTGAACTCTACCTTCCTTGCTCTCATACCTAAGTGTGAGGGTGAAAACCAAATGAGTTTGTCCCAACCTATCTCTCTTTGTAATGTGGTCTATAAAATCATTTCCAAGCTGATTGCTGAGAAGTCAAAGTGGTGGCTTATCAAGCTTATTTCAGAGGAACAAGGTGGGTTTGTGGTAGATAGGCAAATCTTGGATGGTAAGGTCATTGCCACTGAAGCTATTCACTCCATGGAAACCTCAAAGTAAAAGGCTATGTTCATCAAGCTAGATATGGCAAAGGTCTATGATAGGGTTAAGTGGTCTTTCTTGCACAAAGTTCTCATGGCCTTTGGTTTTGTAGAAGAGTGGGTTTTTTGGGTCATGAGTTGTGTTACTACCACTTATTTTTTAGTGTTGATAAATGGTGAACCATTTTCCTTATTTGGGGTCTCCAGAGGACTTCATCAAGGGGACCCTCTTTCTCCCTATTTATTCATTCTTCTTGCTGAAGGTTTGGGGAGAGTTTTGAAGAGCAATGTGGAGCTGGGTCTTATCTAGGGTTGGGTGCGGGGCAACGATTTACCTCCCTAGTCTCACCTATAATTTGTTGATGATATTACTTTGATGGGTATGTCTATAGTCAAAGAGGCCACTAATTTGCGCAAGGCTTTGGACATTTATCTTGATGCTTTTGATCAAAGGATTAATAAGGAAAAATCTTCCATTTTCTTCTTTAATACCCTGAGGCTCATTCAGAAGAGGATTGCTCGCATCTTGAGGTTCCAAATTGGCTCTTTTCCTTTAATCTATCTTGGCATTCCTATATCCTTTGGTAACCTTCCAAGGGGACCTTGAAAAAACATTCTTGACAAGTTTCGTACAAAGGTCAACCATTGGATTCACCGATGGCTATCTTTTGTTGGGCGGGTTCAACTTCTTAAATCGGCGGTGTAAGCTCTTCCCAACTATAGGTGTATGATCCAGGTGGCTCCTATTGGGTTTGTTAAGGATTTGGACTCTTTGGATAGATAATTCTTATGGGTGGGAAGCTTGTCTTCATCCAAGTGGAGTCTTGTGAAGTCAGATATTGTTTGTAGTCTGAAGCAAGTTGGGAGTCTTGAACTATGGTAGTTGACTCTAACTGGATTGGCGCTGGCAGTGAAGCTTTATTGGAGATGGTGTGTGGAATAGGATCATGGTTGGGCCCGGATTTTATCTTACAAGTACCTTCATGGAATATTGAAGGAGGAGATTCCCCGTCATCCTTTGGTGGGGAAAGGTTTTGTGATTTGGGAAACGCTTAAAAAAGGGGTTGTGTTGATCAATGAGGGTTTGTTTTGGATATGCAATAGGGGGCTAAGGCTCTCTTTTGGTCTAATTCTTGGGATGGCTTTTCCCCCATTTTTTTGTTAGTATCCTCAGAATTTGTGCCAATGCTTCTTGGAGGCTGGTTGGTTAAGGGTGATTGATTTTAATACTTCTTACCACTGTAGTTAGATGGAGGTGGCTAGGTGGAAGGATCCTTGCGATTGTCCTATGGTTGGATTGGAGGAGGAATGTGCTAAGCTTCAAATTATTCTAGTTGGTCGACAGTGCAACTCTCTTCCAAATAAGGATATTCTTGCTTGGTGTCTGGATCCTAAGGGAGCCTTCACTGTGGCTAGTGGGTATCAGGAGTTGTTGGTTCAAAAGTATGGAGGGGTGGAGGTTCCATGGTGGAAAAATGTGTAGAACAAGTTCTCATGGCCAAAATGTAATTGCTTTGTTTGGAATTTGGCTTGGAATAGATGTTTGACTTGGGAAAATCTTCAGAAGCAGGGATTATAGGGCCCTTCTATTTGTGTTTTGTGTGGATGCAATGAGGAGGATTCTTCCCACTTGTTTTTCCATTGTTCTTTTTCTATGCTTCTTTGACATATTTGGTGGGATGTTTGGAAACATCCTTTTTTTCATGCTTCTTCCCTTGTTGAATTCTGGAGTAGTCTCAGGAAACCTCCTACACACACCTCTTTCCTCCAAATTGTGTGGTGCATTGGTCCTACCTTCATCCTTTGGAAAATATGGCTGGAAAGGAATCGTAGGATATTTTGAGGGGTAGGCTGATGGTTCAATAGGTTTGGTAAAGAATTATTCGTATGATCCAAGAAATAGTGGAAGCTAAATGTAAAGTGGTGTATCCTTTTGAAAGGAGTGATGATGAGATTGTGAGCGGATTGGGTCTTCAGGGCTTGACTTTTGACTTTGCTTGTGTCAGAAGAGGTAGGTGGGCTAAAAATAAGGTTTAGAGGGTGGCAAGATGGATGCCTCCCCCAGTGGATGTTTTGAAGATCAACATTAATGGTTCTTCTAGGGGAAATCCTGGGCCTACTGGGATTGGTGGAATTGGTAGCGACTGTCTGGTTCGGTTATCTTCTTTTTCTCCATTCATAAAGGGAAAAAATTTAACAACTTTATGGAGGGGTTGGCGATTCTTTGGGCTATTAAGTGCACTTGTGCTCTGGGTTGGCATAAGATTATCTGTGAATCTGACTCATAGATTATTGTTAATATGTTGAATGAGAAAAAAATGGTTGGTGTCAATTGGTAGCTTGCTTCGATTGTCCAATAGATTTTGTAGATGTGTTCCAGGTTGGAGGTGGTGTCTTTTACCCATATCTCGCGTGAATGGAATAGGGTTGCTGACTGTTTGGCCAAATGGGCTTCAAAGCATGTTGATTATTGGAAGATTGAGGCTTGGGGGTAGTTATCTCCTGATTATTGTCAAGATTTAGAGAGGTTCATTTTCGATGATATGGATGGATGAGGGTGTTGTTTCTGTTTGTGTTGTGGATTCTATCTTGGCTGGATGTTTTTGTGCCTTCTTCTCTCTAGATCCTATTGGATCCCTGATCTCTTTGTACTGTTGATTTCTTGATTTCAAGAAAGTTTTTACCCCTTTTTATTAAAAATAATAATAATAATTTAATCTTTAAATTTTCCATTATATCAATAATGAAAATTCTCATGGCTATAAAATTCATAGAAAATTACATATTCAACATAAATTTATTTAGATGTGTGATCTTGAAACACTTGTCAACATAAAGGAAATGGATGGGTCTTAGAAATATGGGGCTCTTTCCTTTCTAGATTGTATCAATTTTTCTAGGTAGTTTTGATGGTTAATGTGTACATAACTTCTTCACAATTTATAAAGGTATAATTACAAATGTTCCTAGTGTGATTAATTGTATTGATGCACTATAATTTCTTGTTCATTAGTGAACTGTCATATCCAAGGATATTTCCTCTTGAATTTTTTTCTTAGGTAAATTTTGTATGGTATCCTCCCATCTATATGAGATATATCTACAAATTTTCTCCTTTTCTAGGTTAGTTTCAAATTGGATAGTTTCTTTATTTTTTTAGCCTTCTATTAAGTTAATTGAGATTTCTCCAATAATTTCCGTATGAAGCAATTTTAAAGTTAACTAATTTTGTATTTTACTAGATAATGTGAAAAGTGTTATTCTTCCATGTTAGACAAGCCTTGTCAGCTAAATATAAGTAGAAGGTGCACACATTGTGTTAGTGATTGGTCAATCATTAAAATATATACAAATAAATAAATAAATATATACATATACACACACACACACACACACACATATATATATATACATATATATGCATATATATATATATATATATATATATATATATATATATATATATATATATATATATACATATACACACACACACACATATAAACAATTTGAGAAATAAAAGGATCAAAAAAATAATATTGGTAACACATGAGGGTTATGTGTGTAATCTAGTTGTTTGAAATTCTTTGGAGATCCTATATGTGCATCTAGTGATAAATTTTGATCTCGTAATATTGTTCTCTCTTTTAATAGTGGGCCTAGTGATATTGGGCTATGTTCAAATTTTTTTTTAATAAATGTGAGAATTGAAACCAATTAATATACATTTTATGGGTTAACCAAGTACGTGTTGGTTCAAGTCCAAGTAGGTGAACTATGATGCCTCAAATCTTGTTACGTAGGCAAGGGCATCCAGAATGAGCCCCAGAGGCATAGGTTTGACTCTTAGGTCTTGTCCTTTAATATGTTTCAAAATCATCACATAATTATTTCATTTGATGGAGAGTCTAATCATATATCTAGTTTTATAGTTGTCTCATAGTTGCAATTCAATAGAACCAAGTGGTTTTCCAAAAACATTGCAAGGTAAAGTGAGGATGAATATGGTAAGAGATAGTTATTCAATCAATAACCTTTTTTTTCCAAGTTAGTGGTTTTCCATAGTGACATATTTAGGGTAATGAATTAATAATAAATTATGTTATATTAGATAAGATTGACATGTTTTGCATATTTGACATCAAAACAAATTAGAAGACGGTGTTAGATTGTCTCATTGTCAATCCCTCTTGTTAGAGTAGGTTTTGCATGATATGATTCATGACTATGTTTGTGTTGTAACAAGCATGAGTGAATTTTGGTTATCCTATTATGATGATGTAATTATATAACTTATATTTATATTTCTATCTAGAATTAGCTTGATGTATCAAAACTATAGATTTATCTAATTATTTTTGTAAAGAGGTGATGTAACCATTGTATGATTATTGTTGATATGTTCTAATGAAACAAGTGTTTAAAAAATAATAGTATGTTAGTCAAGTAATTGTGGTTGGTATTGGTGTTTTGTGTTATGTTATTGTTAGAGTTGATAGTGAACCCCACAACTCTCGTAAATCACCTGCAGCTAAAACACCTATCACAAACGAGAGACAAAAGCAACTAATTTTCTATACAACCAAGAGAGAAATGATTGAATCCAAAAAAGTAGCACACAAGCATATGATATTGAGATTAACCTGTAAATGTAATTGAATTGAATGGAATTAATGATTACAATGAATGATAATCCTTATAAAAGGAAAGAAAACCCTAGATGAGGGTTTGATTAGATTGTGGCAAGTGTCCTAATCTCATACAATTAGACAACTTGACCTATATTAGTCCAGTCAAATAATGAAAAATCATTCTTAAGTTTAGCTTAAGTAATTAAATTAATAAGGGACCTAATAATTAAAAAATGATTAATTAATTATTAGGTGATGTCCTAATTACTCCAACACCCCCCCTCTAAGATCAACTTAGGGAGAAGCTATAAAACCCTGATGAAGAATTCAATGATGGATGCTTGGATGGGTCTCAAATACAAGTCTTGATGAGGTACCCATGTACAAATAAATGAAATCCCTCATAACTAGAGAAAATGAGAAAACCACATAGGAAAAACTCCTCTCCAAAAGAGAGAAAAATAAATGACTGCACTAGTGAAAGATAGATAGAGGGAGGACTCAATGTGACCCCCCAAAGACTGATTCTATCACACATGTACGATAGATTTCCCCTCAATAGGAGAGAGAAAAAAAGGATATTCAAATCCCCCCACAAAGAAGTATCTATTGTGCCAATGATGAATGCCTAAAGATAGAATATGATCCACTTCTCGCAAACAACATTTCTCCCCTTTGGAAGAAACAAATCCATTGGTGATTGGAGAAGCCAATCCAAAAATATGGGTAAATTAGGAATCCAAATACAAATGATGTGCAAATCTTAAAATTGCTCAGGTCTCCACATGTCAAAAATAAATGATGTCAACCCAAGATGCTAAGAAGATTATGTAGAAAATTTTTCAAAGGCGATGAAGATGATGGGCCAACAACAATGATGTGGTTGTTAACAAAGATGAGATGAATGTCCTGAAATTAATCCTTAAAATATATAATATAGGACTCTACAAACAAGGACACTATGTTTGTAAGATATGAATCCCAAGTAGTTGTGTCTAGAGGATGATGAATATCCTATTGCACTAAACTAATAGGGACCAAAGATGTGGCGATGCCAAGTTGATAAGGAACAACAAAAGACAAATATGTAGGCTCTATCTAAAGAGTGGGAATATGAAGACAAGTCTCTGAATTGTTGGAACTATAGAGGAGGGGGACCAACCACACCAAGGCTCTAGGTCATAGAGAGCCAAGAGCGGAAGGCTGCCCTGATCTACCTCAGATTGGACAAGTGTTGAATGTCAAGGCTAGAGAATGAAGAGCACTGTCAATGCTTCTACCACTCTACTGACCCAAGAGTTAAGTTAGCACTAAGCAAGCAAGTTTTTGGAATTTATATCGTACCTCAGACAACTCTCTGCAGAGGAAAACAACATAGAATAGGGACGACATCGTGGCGCATTGGTGTCTCACAGGTGCACTAGCATCTGTACAGACAAAAAGTGTAAAAGGATAGTGAAAATGACAAAAAACCTACTATTAGCCTAGGTGTCAAAATGTAGAATAATAACATAAATTCTAAATGAAAAGATGATGAAAATAACTAAAAGATGATTTAGAAATGAAAAAATGAAGGTGGTGGAAGTGAACTCACGAAGGGTCCAGTTCGCTAGCAAGCTCCACATGAACATGTACCTACACACAACCAAGAGAGGAAAAATGTTGGGGTTGTATAGGGGTTTGCCATAGTCAAACCCCTACTTTGGTGTTTCCACCTTCACGGATAGACAAATAGATAGATATGTAGAAATATGATAAAGAAAATAATGTTGGAATGGAAATGAAACCAAGCACTACAAGAGACACTATGCTACTCAACTCCAACAACAAAGTAGTAATACAAATGCGTTACCACCCTCAACTAAAGGCACTCAAGGCCAATGAGAGAGGAATGCAAGTCCACAACAATGGTAGAGTCGACATAGCCACAACAACACCAAAAGCAGTCTCACAAGACACCAAGTTGCAACTTCTATGGTAGCTGTGTAGGATGTTGTGATTGTTGGAAGAGTTGATAGTGCAAAAGTAGCTCAAACATGTGAGAAATGTGAATATGATCGAATTAGTGTGTAGAAGATCAAGAATTGCTAAAGAGATGGATTGAAAGTCAAATATAGTCATTTGAAGAAGGTTTGGGAGGGAAAGAGACATTCAAAGGTCGGCAAGAAGGTGCAAGGGCATTACATTTCATCGCCAATGGAGAACGTAACGCCTTTGTAGATTCCAAAGGTAAGAATTTTGTTAGGATGGCAAGATGTCACACAGACGTCTACACATTGCATGTGCATCCCCGACAAAAATTCCCCCACCACCACTAAAAGCAAGTGCCAAGTGGATGGGGTACAGAATGAGGACGTCAGCTTACTTGGTCGGATTTGATTTTTCTAAGGTGGAGGGTGTAAAAGGGAATTTCCAAGAGGGGTGCAAATTCACTCCTATACATTTTCCCCCCATTTTAGTGAACATGAGTGCCAATGAGTGTTCGGTAAAGTATATCGAAAGAGTTTAGAAACATATACTTGAACCGTCGAGGAATTATATTGCAATCTGGAAAGCTCGACATTGCAAGGCAGAAAAATGGATCCAAAGGTACTCTCTCCTGAGGAGGTTCAAACAAAGTACACTGAAGGCCTGCCGACCAATGATGGACAAATCATGTAGGATGCAAGCGCTTCAAAAGTCCTCAGACCTGCAAAGAAGGAACCCCTAGGTACTATCTCCTGAAGGAATCCCAATGTAAGGGACTTTGCAGAGTCAAATTGGAAAGTAGCTTCATAGGTGCACCTGCAAAGAAACATGTTAATTTGTAGACAAGACATGTTAGAAATAAAAAATTAGCCACGCGAGAAGACAAGCAGACAATCACACAGATAGCCAAAAATTGAAGAAGAAGCTTTCAAAGGGGTCCCTCCAGAACCCTTCAAAAGAAAAGGGGTCCACTCAAGGGACAATCAATTTGAAAGTGTAAGAGTATATTTTGTAAATCAATTCAACATCAAGGAATCCTTTTGAAAGATGTTCACTTCATCAAGGAATTCAAAAGGAAGAAGGCCCCCTCACAAGGAGAAGATCATAACTTTTCCCATAGGAGATGGTGCTCCTTCCGCTAGGGGTTCTTGTTGAGGAATTTTTGAAAAATGTTTTGAACAAATTTTCAAGAAAAGATTTGTTGGCCACTGAATGCATTTTTTGAAAAATGAAAGTGATATGATAGCCCCCCCTTAGGATGGTGTGTGTCGAACACAAAGGCGTGCGGCATCCTAAGGAGAGAAAAGAAAGAATGAAAAAGTGATGTTGTGGCTCGTGGAACATAACGATATGTAATCATGGTAATGTTTTCACACACACAAGGGACAACACATGAGCACCACAACATCATGAAACAAGCAAGAAAGATAAGTACAAAGAAAGAAGAGTTAATAACATCATGAACAAGGGACAAGGGCAATCTGATATTTCAAGGTCAGAGCTACTCATAGATATAGATAAATAGATATAATAGTATATAAATGAATTGTCATCAACCCACTACTATATTAGACCATATGAAGAAAGGCACGTGAAGATAAAATAAAAATAAAAAATTAGGTCAACATGGAATGGAAGCCTAAATGCCCCCAATGCTTTGCATCATCCCCAATTATCAAAAATCAATACACAACAAAGGAAGAATGATGTAACAAATAGACAAATTTTTATGACACAAAAGACTCCAATATCCAAGCACCTAGAAGGGTGACAAGGGTCATCCAGGAACACATAACACAAGCACAGGGGAACACAAACACACACACACAATCTAATCTATAGATAAAGAAGAGGCATCCCCCTATTCCTCATCAACTAAGAGGTCATCATTCTCCCAATCTAGATCATCATAAGGGGAGGGCAGACGAGCCTGCAAGGGTAGAATATCAAGGGGGAACCCTTTAACCCTCTCGAACCAAGAGCTAAGGAAGAAGGCCCCTTGAGGTCTTCTCCACTCAATTCCTATGGGGTGAACATCAATGATTTTTTGAACATTGTTGATAGGGTCGGGACCTCATCCATAGAATTAAAAATACACTTCACAAGAGTGCCATGAGTTAACTCAACAAGAAAGGGGGGCGGCACCCAAGATTCACTACTAGGCTCACCGAATGATTCGAGAGTAATGACGAACTCCGAGGACATCGGGGCTTCCTCCATCACTAGGATGACACAAGTTGATGTAGAACCACTCTCTGAAGAAGGTGAACCATTCTTTCGACCCCCATTGCTAGTAGGTTCATCCTCCATCTTCCACTTCATTGGAGGATGTTAGATCCCCATGAATCAAGCAGAAGGTGTAGAGGAAGAGGAGAAAACCGTAGCGGACACCACCATGGTATTCGGCATGTCCATAGGTTTTAAAAATGACAGTAATGTTTAGAAGGGACATCAGAAGGGGAAACTCAATCGAAGGAGCAATAAACACCTACACCCTCTTCAGGTGAGGACCTTTTACACTCGTGACGAGAGCTAGAAGTAGAACTGAAGTTGAAGGAACTGAAGCTGAGAGGATGGGAGAGGAGGACACAACAGAAGGTTCCAAAAAGGAATTGTTAGCTCCTCTTCCATCTTCTGCAAGGAAACTTGCTCAACGGCCAAATACTTTCTTTGACACTTGCGCTCATGTGCAAGGCAGTTTTTGTGACTCTGGGAGCTAGAGGCCAAGGAATGAGAAGGGACAAAAGACTCCTGTTCAACCATCAAAGTATCCATCATGGTCATTTCCAACAGAGGGAGGGACTCTTGGATGAGAAAATGAGGGAGAGGTTGAGAGGATGATGGAACAACAGCAGGGGGAGCCGACTCTAATGCCTTAGCAATGGGCCTTTTCCCATTCACTTCCTAAGAGGCAGGAGCAGTAGGAGTCCATGGAGGCTAAGACATAGAGGACACCCCATGGGGACCCTTCCCCTTACCATACCGAATGGTCTGAGGCACCATGGGTAAGATGGGAAGTTTGAATGTTGAATGCTTCAAATTTTTCCAAGCAGACACTGTCGGGCTTTCTAGAACCTAGGAGTAGAAGACAATGGCACCACAGCAGGGTGAGAGGGAGGAACAGGTGGAACAATGGGAGAAGAACAAGAAGGGCCCTAGGCATGCTTCTCCTCTTCCCTTTTTTGATCCGAGGTGACCTCACGTTCCACCTTCAAGTAGGCCCTATGTGAAATGGCATAGGGAGAAGGAGGGTATCTCACTTTAGGCATTATGCCCCCACTCTTATAATTTACATAAGTTTGGTACAAGAGGTTCATCTTACGAGGAAGCGAACCAATGGGCGCAAGCCAAAAGTGATCCAACGAGTAGCCCCAATGCACAATCGATGATTTATAGTCGGTGTTGTGGACTACATGCACCATACCCTCATGGGAAAACTTTAGACACTTATGAGCTACCGAGGGAACTGCATTCATAGCGACCAACCAAGGGATACCTAGTTTCACTTTGAAGAGCTTAGACCCTAGGATAATGTCAAAAAGTGTGTTTATGGATCTAGGTCCAACTAGGACTGACAAGGTGATGCACTCGATGGGAGGGATGGAAAGCCCATAGTGTGTACAAATAGTGCTCCTAGATTCATCATATCCATCATTATGTAAAAAAATAATTAGCATGATCTCCTCAGTAATGGAATTCACCTGACACATAGGGTCAACGAGGACACCCATTACAGTGTTTCCATTGATAGGCACAAGGATGTATAAGGGAGATGTTTCTCTATTATAATTCATCGACAAGTCCTGTGAGGTGAATGTTATGGCAGGAGATCCAATTGTAGGTTGCACAAATGGGATGTGTATATGTAAAAAGGAGTCCATTTCTTTGTAGACTAAATAGGACTTTCACAGATGCGCCCAAGGGATTTAAAACTAGATGGTGACCCACTCGAGGTTTCATTCTGTGATGCTTACGAAACCTTCTAGCTGCACCACTAGGGGTTGTAGATTGGGTTGCAAGGCTAGGTGCCTTGCAACACTCACACCCACAACACTCTTAGGATATGAGGAAAGGGTCTTTCAACATTGCCAAACATACGATGGGCTACTCTTTATGATTCTAAGACTCAATAGAATCCCAAGGGGTGAACTGCCCTAAACTACCTCAAGGAATAGAGCAAGAGTTTTAGAATCATAAAGAGTAGGCCACAAAGGTTTTTTTGGATAGACTGATGGGATCTTGACCAAAGGATGATAGCGCATAATAGGGATGACAACGCGATGTGTTGGAGTCCTAGAGGCACACTGGAATCTCATACAGACCAGAAATTGAGTTTATCATCGAAAACAACAAAGTGAATACTAACTATTCGATTACTAAGAACTTCCAAAATGTAGGAGAATAACAAAGTATAACATAACTAAAATAAATTAAGAGAATAAGAGATAGAAACTACTCACAACAACCCAAGTAATGAAGCCCCCAACAAGGAAATATCTTCAATATCTACATACATAAGATTGAAAGAAAATGTTGGGGTTGTATAGGGGTTTTCCTCAGTCAAACCCCACATTTTAGTGTTCCCACCTCCACGGACAACCAGATAGAAAGTGAACAAAGTAAGCAACTATGAAGTGGTAAAATCAATCCCCGCTCAAGGAGGAGAACCCATATCACGAGATAGAGATGTAATAGATAGGGGATGTGAGAAATCCCAAGATGCTCACAAGCACAAGGTAAGAGAGATATCATATTCAAGGCTTAAGGAAGCCAAAGGGAGAGAAAGATAGCTGCAAGAGCCAAGAGTGTTTCTAAGAGAGCTTGAGAGTGCTACTGTAGCAAGTTGTAAAGAGCTATACAAGCAAGATAGCAAGAAAAAGGGAAGATGAGAAGGCCAGAGCCAAAGCTAGAAAGGTCCAGAAGACCAAAACATATTGAAAAGATATCATTTAAAGAGAGAATAGGAGGGAAAAAAATATTCTCGAGCCATTACATGGCATCTCGGGTCGTTACCACTGACAAAAATAGATGAAAAGTGGAAAACATGCTCAAAAACAATCATTTGAGTGTCAAAATGTCACAGGATGCTAGTGCGGATGTAGACGTCTGCACAGTGTGCTAGTGTCTAGACACATCACACTACAAAATGACAAGAATGGGAGAAGTGCAAGGTTTAACACAAAGTTGATGCACAAAGGTAGCTACTGACAAGGGGTCCTAAGCATCTTGAAAGGGGGAAAAGGCTGATGCAAGGGCTAAAATGAGCCTACACAAATGCTAAGGGAGTGGACACTAAAATGGATGCAAGAATGTATTGTGAAATTGCAAGGGGTGCAATTTTATGCCATTACATTGTGCCCCCACTTTAGCGGTCTTATGAATCTATACTAATATGCACACTAAAGGAAATCTACTAAACATAAATAACACTATGGTACCAAAAGGATACTGTAGAGGAAGCAAACAACTCTTTGAACCAACGAAGCATGCCCCTAGGCTGAAGACCTACAAAAAAAACACATTAGACAAGAAAAACCTACACAAGACAACAATATTAGAACATAAAAAGCCATTACATCACCAGGTTAGAACATATAAAAAGCATACACACATACACACAACAAACTAAAGGATTTGAGTCAACAAAGTAAAAGAGACATCGGTGTAAAAGGTTGTCTCAATATTATGCATCATCCCAAAATTAAGAAATAACACATAGAAGATTCTTAGATGGAGAGAAGGATGTAAGGATCGATTGCTCCAAGAGAAGAATGCATAGAATAGTCAGGGAAGTAATCAATGTCAAAGAGAGAAAGAGGTATATACTTAGGATGAAGAATATGCAAGTCTTCGATCTAGTACACACAATTGAGAAGAGATGAGATAAGAGAATTTAAAAGGGGGCTAAAATTCCAAAAGATATGGTTCCACAGGTACTCTTTCCTAGGGATAGTTGAACAAATGTGTCACAAATCCACATACCTATGGAAGGTGAACAAAAGGCTCTGCAGGTACTCTCTCCTATAGAGTTGAACAAAAAGATCCTATGGGATGAAAAGCACTTTACAGGTCCTCGAACTTGCAAAGGAGGCACCCCAGGTGCTCGGTCCTGAAGGAAGTCGGATGTAAGAGGCTTTGTAGAGTCTGATTGGTCCTCATAAGTGCTCAGTCCTGCAAGGTTGATTGAAAAGTAGCTTCATAGGTACACTTGCAAAGCAACATGTTAATCCATAGACTAAACATGTTAGGAAAGCTTGATGCAAAGGAGCTCTACAAGTTCTCGGTCTTGTTATTGGTCCTATAGAGAAATACTAATCAGATAATCATGTGGCCACTGCAAGCTACATTGTAGGATAGTCACAAAAAAGATAGGTATAGTCGGGCTACCCCCAAGCTAGACGCCAAGATATGAAATAGGTCTAGTCGGGCTACCCCCAAGCTAGACACCGCATAATTCATTTGAGATAAAAGATTTCAAAAGGGGGTCCCTCAGGAACTGATGAGGGTGCAACCCGAGACTTAGAAAATAACCCACAAACAAGAGAATAATTTTATTATTTAGAAAATGGAGCTTCTTACATGTAGAGGATCTCAAATCCCCAAGTTCTACAACACATGCAAGTTACAGAAGGCTACAAAATCACCCTTTCACAATATGCGAGCTTGTCCCCAAAAAGTTACCCATAAATAGAGCTCCTCTTTAGTTTGGAGCCAAAACAACATTCAAATTTGAGTTTAGGCGGTTTGGCGCCGAAAAATTACAACTTGAAGTTCAAATTTTAAAAGAACATTTGCAATTGTATCTTCTAGAAAGTGCGCCAACTTCTCGGGGCCATAACTTTTGATCCGGGACTCTGATTCGTGAACCATTTGAACCGTTGGAAAGGTCTCAAAGTCAATAATGTGCTCGAAATTAGCTATGCCAATTTTGGCAAGTTTTGGGGCCGTTTCAGGAACTCTAAGTGTCTTAAATCTAACTCAGAAGATTTTTCAGGTGCAAATATGGGAAACTAAAACTGCAATATCTTTCAACCCAGGAATAGAAAATAAAAATCATAAATTGGGAATTTCATTATGACAAAAAGGGTATCCAAAAATGTAAAAACATCTAAAAAATAAGAAACTTGAAATTTAACTTTTTTTGGGTGATGCAAGATTGCCCTTACACCACTGGATGCTCCTGCATTAGGAACCCTTCAAGAGAAAAGGGGGCCCACCCAAGGGACACTTAATTTGAAGACATAGATAAGAGAGGGGGTCCTTTAAAAGGGACACACATCTCTAGAAAAATTTATGATTGCCCCTAATAGACAGGGGAGGAGAACCATGCAAGATACTTAGAACATACAGGATAAAGGAAAACCTCAATATCATTTCTCATTTGAAGAAGATGCAGGCACATCAACAAATAAATGAGTGGTGGCACTTGAATCAAGAAGTTGTTGTATTTTATCCTTCAAGGCCTTACATTCCCTAGTGGAATGTCTAGGAACTCGATGGTATGCATAGAAATAATGTTTTTGTTTGTCATGCTTATGAAATTTCTTATGTGTAGGAGAAGGAAGAGTAATTGAGTGGGATCTAAGAAGCCTCAATAGAATACACTCTTGCTCAGATAGAGGATGAGGATCAAAAAGCAACCCTTTCTCCTGTGAAGAAGAGTTTGACTGTTCACAAGAAGAAGACACGAAGATATCAGATAATGGTGGATGAATCAATCAAAGAGAACAAGGTTGAGTGAGAACCATGCCAATGTTCAACCATGGTTTCCATTTAGATTGTTCATTCAAGCAACCAAGCCCCAAATTATGCTTACAAGGTGCACATTCTATAGGGACTTGAATGCCTTGTTCATTACACCCACAACCTTTATGCCCATAACCATATTTAGAGGCAAGCTTGTATCCAGGGCCGTAGCATGTCTATAAATCTTGAGAAGAAGGAGGATCTATGTAGAGAATATTATTCCAACAATGGGGATTATACTCCTCTACGAGATCACCATCATCCTTCTTTACATGATTTCCAACATTATCCACTTTAATAGAGGTGCGATCATCTTCCTTAGAAGGAGGATTGAAATTAAGGACATTACAATTGTTGTTCACATTACCCCATGATATAGAAGAGTAACCATCTCTGATCGTAGGTTCAAATGATGTTATCAGAAGGACTAATTGGATAGGGTTGAATTTATATTCTCCAATGAAGGATTCTATAAATTCTAAAGAACCCCAATCATCACCAAGACATGCATTCTATTGAGAAGAGGAAGACTTAGGATTTCTTGCTTTAGAAGGATCTTCTTTAGGGACATCTTCCTCAAGGTTATCCTTTGTAATAGATATTGTTCGAGTAAACATCAATGCATTGGACTGAAGGGATAAGAGTAGGCACAACCGAAGCCGAGCAGCAACTGCTATCTCCATAAGTGCATAGCATCAAGGTCAACTTTGATTGTGACTAATCAATTGTTATAAATGAACTTAATAGATATATGTAAGGTAGATGGGACTAAACACATAGTGTGAATCCATGGTCTACCAAGGAGAAGATTATAAGGTAAATTTTTTGACATAACATATATAAGGGTGGGTACAGTAACGGGTCCCAACATTAAAGGCAATACTGTCATGCCTAAAGGTTATCGACCAACATTATCAAACCCACAAATAACAAGAGAAGAAGTAGCTAGAGAGGAAGAATCAATATTAATCTTTGGCAATAGATCAATGCTACATACATTGAGCGTTGAATCAGTGTTAACAAGAGTACGTCTAATGCCAATGTTGTTAATGTTGACTATAATCATTAGAGGGTATGCTTGCTTCTGTACTTTTGAAGGTGGGAGTTCCTATGGATAGAACATAATATTCAGTGAATTTGCATGAGTATGAGCTATCAATGCATTAACATCTGTTGGCCTAGCAAAAGAAGGAAAAGTTGGAAAAACAAGGACAAAAAATTGAGAAGGGGGGTGAATCAGTTGTCACAGAAATTTAAATTTTTTCTTACTTAACTTATCCTTAATCTTAGATCTGATGAATGAACAGTTAACCATAAGCAATTAACACATCAGAGAGACAAATAACACCTATATTTTTTTACATGGAAAATCTATTAGGGGAAAAACCACGGTGGATGTTAGTCCATAAGATTATACTCTGCTAAAAGTATAATGAAAACAATAAGGGGAATGCACATGCATTCAGGCACACTACTCAATTACAAAAGAGGACTCAATATCCAACAATAGGGTTTGGATTAAAACCATCCAAGATGTGAACTAAGAAAATAACTTCTACACAAGCCTGATTACAGGTCCAATTAAGCTCAACACTTCTTCACACTTCACACAATCTTCTTCTCACTCTGCTCTATAATGATATTCACACATACACACATAGGAGCACATGAAGCATACTTTCCATCGATCACACAATCACCCTTATATATCCGCTACAAGAGATTTCATCACAACTTAGTTGGCCAAGAAAATAAATATATTTGCAATGTCGGTCCAAATTTACAATTAAATTTTTAATGCGTATCCACCAAGGTCGGCCACAACATAGTGGAGACCCAAATTAATCTCCAACACAAAAATATTTTAATTAATTTCACCTCGGAGATCCACAACACGCTACCACCAACATGTCGGCCAAAAACATGAAAAATTGAACATGTGCACAAATATCTTCAACCACGAGCTCACTGATTAATGTGGACATACCAAAAAGATAGATAATGAACTAGAGTCATTTGAGAACACCAAGAAACAATAGAGAAGCATCCACAACAACTGAGATAACCAGAATCACACAATCTTCATTCAGGAATGCTGACAGAGACCACATAAACACTGTTAGACCACAACATACTAAAAAATTCACGCGGACCTCTAAAACTTTCGATAGATGATCTAGACATACTCAACAATAAACCCTTTAATCCACATCAGCTAATCTTTTATGTATAGAACAAAACGCCTTCATGACCTGCATAGTTCCACTAAGAACCTGTAACACTTTTTCTTATAATTTTCTCAATATCCTCAACATATAGTACAATAGATACACCAAATGCTAATAGTGTTGACATCAATGACAACCACATATCAGCAACACATCCACAACATCCAACAACCTCCCAAAAATATCCCCCTTTGGCATTGATGGCAACACATGATGTGAAAAATACCATCAACCCAACATGTTGACTTCTTCTGTACTTGATTTCTGAAAAGATTTGTCATGTTGCTCTTCTCCTCCTAAGATGTTTTTCACATTACTCTTCTCCCCCTTTGACATAAATGGCAAAGGTAACCATGACCTTTCCATATGCTCTGAACCACATATTTGCACATATGACTACTCCCCCTGAGTAGCAACCTCAGAAACATCAATCCAGATCATAATATAGCAATGAGGCTCATGGATTGATGCAAGTAAATGCATCATTTAGTTCTTATTAGGAGGGGTAATTACCCCTAATGTTCCTCTGAGATACTCAAAAGTATCTTTCGGCAATGGCTTAGTAAATATATCTGCAGTCTGTTCTTTGGTAGGCACATACTCCAATCTGATTTCTTTTTCATTTAATTTTTCCCTCAGAAAGTGAAACTTGATTGATATATGTTTTATCTTAGAGTGTAGTACCAATTTCCTTGATATATTTATTGCACTTGAATTGTCACAGTATATGGCAATGGGCTCTTCAGATATTACCCTAATAACTTTCATTATTTGTTTCATCCATATCACTTGAGTACAGTTATTTGCAGCAACAATATATTTTGCTTCAGCAGTGGATAGAGAAATGGAATTCTATTTTTTGCTTAACTAGGACACCAACTTCTTCCCTAGGAAGAAAGCACCACCACTAGTACTTTTCTTGTCATCTACATCACCAGCCCAATCCGCATCAGTGTATGCACTCAAAGTGAGATCATCATTCCTTGGATACCAAAGTCCAAAGTCAATTATTCCTTTCAGATATCTAAATATTCTTTTGGATCAACTTGAAATCTAGCGACCATACACACAACATTCATAATATACGGTCTAGTTTGAGTCAAGTAGAGTAATCCACTGATCATTGATCTATATCTGGTTTGATTTGCCTTAGGAGAGTCATCATTCTGAGTCAACTTACATCTAGTTACCATGGGAGTACCAATAGGTTTGGAGTCTTCCATTCCAAACTTCATCAATAATTCTCTCACATATTTGGACTAAGATATGAAAATCCCTTGGTCCAACTGTGCAATTTGCAATCCTAGAAAGAACTTCATTTCACCAATCATGCTCATCTAAAATTCATTCTTCGTCTCATCATCAAACCTCATGCATAGATTATCATCTCCACCAAAAATGATGTCATCAACAAAGACTTCTATGATTAAATCCTTATCATGATTTAATTTGAAGTATAAGTTACTATTAGCAGTACTTTTAGTGAATCCAAGCTTTAGTAGATATTTGTCTAATCTGGTGTACCAAGCTCTGGGGGCTTGTTTGAGTCCATACATAGCTTTCTTCAATCTGCAAACCATATCTTCCTTATCCGTTAGCTGAAATCTATCCAGTTGTTCAATGTACACTTCTTCTTCTAGTTCCCCATTTAGAAATGTAGAATTTACATCCATTTGATAGACTTTATAGTTCTTATAAGTAGCATAAGCAAGAAATAATCTTGCTGCTTCAATTCTAGCAATAGGGGCAAAGGTTTCTTCAAAATCAATACCTTCCATTTGAGAGTGCCCTTTACATACCAGTTTTGCCTTATTCCAGACCACTTCACCTTCCTCATTCAGCTTGTTTATGAATACCCACTTAGTACCAATCACATTCTTGTCTTTGGGCCTAGGAACCAGTGTCCATGTGTCATTTTTTTCAATCTGTGTCAGTTCTTCTTTCATGGCTTCCAACTAGTGTTCATCTTGACAGGCTTCAGTGACACTCTTAGGTTCAATCTTGGAAATCAAACAATATTCTTCTGCAATTTTTCTTCTATTTTGCACTCCTTTGCTCTTATCTCCTATGATTTGAATTTCAGAGTGATTCAAATTTACATACCTTGGAGTCTTGGGACTTTCTCAGACTTCTGTTTCTTCTGAACTAATACTTGTCTGTGCTTCCTGACTGACTTGATTTGTTAGAACAACTTGTGGTTGCTTCACCAGAACATATGGAATAATCTGAAGTAGATTCAGTGTTTGAGTGTTCTTCCCTTGATTCTTGTTGTCTTCATCTGAATCGTAGCTGCATCGTCTGGATGATTTGATAGAGTCCTCATCAACTCTGACATTTTCACTCTCAACAATCTTTCTTAGTCTTTTGTTATAGCATCGGTATGCCTTGCTCTTTGTGGAGTAACCTAGGAAGATCCCTTCATCGCTTCTAGCATCAAACTTGCCTATATCATCATCTCTCTTGATATAACATTTGCTTCCAAAGATCTTGAAATACTTAACAGTAGGCTTGTAACCGAACCATAATTCATAAGGGGCCTTGCCAGAATTACCATTCACATTTACCTGATTCAAAGTATATACAATAGTGCTTACCGCTTCACTCTAGTACATCTGAGACACATTACCTTCCATCATCATTGTTCTAGTAGCATCCAGAATTGTTCTATTCTTTCTTTCTGCAACTCCATTCTATTGAGGGGCTCAAGGAGAAAATAACTGTCTTTTAATTCCATGTTCTTCACAATAAGAATTGAACTCTTTTGAAATGAATTCTCCACCTTTGTCAGATCTCAAGAATTTTATTTTCAAACCTTTTTCATTTTCTGCCATGGCCTTGAAACTTTTGAACTTGTCCAATGCTTAGCACCTTTATCTTAAAAAGGAAACCCAAATCATTCTAGAGTAATCATCAATGACCAACATAAAATACCTTTCTCCATGAATACTTCTAACTCTAGAGGGACCACAAAGATCAGTATGTAGTACTTCCAACACATTGTTTGAATGAAATTGTTTGCTTCGGAAGGAGACTCTAGTTTATTTAACCATTTGAAATTCTTGGTAGATTACATTAGCAGGCTTCACTAACCTAGGAAGATCTCTTACTGCTTGAGTAGAACTTATCTTGATAATATTGTCAAAGTTTACATGACAACCTCCTATGCCACAACCAACTTTCATCTATTTGAGCAATTAAGCAACTTCCACTAGCAATATTCAAGTGAAAAATATTACCTTTAGTTTGCACACCAGTAGCAATCATGTTTCCAGAACTCCCATGAATCTTGTATTTTCCATTCTTGAACTGTAGATCATATCCCTTGTGTACCATCTGTCCAACACTTAACAAGTTATACTTTAGGCCTTCAACATAAAGAACATCATCAATGTTTTCCTTACCACCAAGTCTAATAGAACCTCTTCCACAAATCACACAAGTATTGTTATCTCCAAATTTTACAACCTCATCGTCATACTTCTCTAGACTCACAAACTTGCTTTATCACCAGTCATATGATGTGAGCATCCACTATCAATGACCCACTCATCTTTCTCCTCAACTCAGTTTGCAAGAGATTTTTTTATCTTCAATAGATTCAGTAGGCACATGTTTATTTTCAATGGTAGCAATGAAAGCCCATTAATCTTCATTTCCATTATCTTTATCAGACTCATCATCAGTTACTGCTTCTTCAACAAAGTAGCATTTCTTTTGGAATCTAGGTTTTCTAGGCTTATACCTAGGAAATATTTCAGGACATCTTGATGCAAAATGACCTATCTTACTGCATGAAAAAAATTTAATAGGCAATACATCTTCATACTTACCTTTTCCTCTTCCTTCTTGCTTTGCAATCAATGCTTCCAGTTCTTGTACTTCTCTTTCTTGGTCTTCAAGCTGTTTCAATTCTTCATCATATTTAGATCTCTCTGGAGCTCTCTCCCAGACCGTATCTTTTCCTGTAACTTTCAGATACAACAACTTTGAATGCAGATTCAGTTTTTGGTGTAGATTCACCAAATTCACTTATTTCAAAAGCAACAAGCTTCCCTATTAGTGTATCTCTCGTCATCTTGTTTACAGACATAAATTCCTTAATAACATGAACCTTCATTTTGTAAGGAGGCAAGGATCTGAGTATCTTAGCCACAATTTCATCCTCACTCACTGAACCACTGACACATTTAGTACCTAGCACTATTTCATTTACTCTCTACATAAAAGAAGTAATATTTTCATCCTCACCCATCTTCATATTCTTATACTTTCCTTTTAAGCTCTATAGCTTAGCCATCTTCACCCGTGTATCTCCTTCATACAAAGTTTCCATCTTCATCTAGATCTCATGAGCTATCTGCAGACCTATCACATTAGCCATCTCTGAATCTGTTAAAGCACTCACTAATGCTTCCATAGCTTTGGTATTACTTTCAACATCTTTGATTTCATCAACAGAGGGACCATTCTGAGGAATAGTATATTGATCTCTTGTAATCTTCCAATAAGCATCACCAATGCACTGTAGATGAAAATGCATCCTGACTTTCCACAATGGGTAGCTGGTGCCATCAAATCTAGGACTATCCTTCTTGAATGTTGCCATCCTGGATCACCTCAAGTTGTTAGAATTCTTTAGAGGAACTAGCTCTGATACCAATTGTTGGAAAAACAAGGACATACAACTAAGAGGGGGGGTGAATCAGTTGTCACATAAATTTAAACTTTTTCTAACTTAACTTATCCTTAATCCCAGATCTGATGAATGAACAATTAACCATAAGCAATTAACACATTAGAGAGAAAAATAACACCAATATTTTTTTACGTGGAAACCCTATTAGGGGAAAAACCCGGTGGATGTTAGTCCACAAGATTATACTCTGCTAAAAGTATAATGATAACAATAAGGGGAATGCACATGCATTCAGGCACACTGCCTAGAGCTCACTGCTCAATTACAAAAGAGGACTCATTGTCCAATAATAGGGTTTGGATTAAAACCATCCAAGATGTGAACTAAGAAAATAGCTTCTACACAAGCCTGGTTACAGTTTCAATTAAGCTCAACACTTCTTCACACTTTGCACAATCTTCTTCTCACTATGCTCTATAATGATATTCACACATACACACATAGGATCACACAAAGCATACTTTCCACCGATCAAACAATCGCTCTTATATATCCGCTATAGGAGATTCCATCACAACTTAGTGGGCCAAGAAAATAAAATATATTTGCAATGTCGGCCCAAATTTACAATTAAATTTTTAATGCGTATCTATCAAGGTCAGCCACAACATAGTGGAGACCCAAATTAATATCTCCAACACAAAAATACTTTAATTAATTTCACCTCGGAGATCTACAACATGCTACCACCAACATGTCAGCCATAAACATGAAAAACCAAACATGTGGACAAAGATCTTCAACCACGAGCTCACCGATTAATGTGGATGTACCACAAAGATAGAGAATGAAATAGAGACATCTAAGAACACCAAGAAACAATAGAGAAGCATCCACAACAACTAAGATAACCAGAATCACATAATCTTCATTCAGGAATGCTGACAGAGACCACAGAAACATTGTCAGACCACAACATACTCAAAAATTCACGTGGACCTCTGAAACTTCAGGTAGATGATCTATAAATACTCAACAATAAACTCTTTAATCCACATCATCTAATATTTTATGTACAGAACAAAATGCCTTCATGACCTGCACAGTTCCACTAGGAACCTAGAACATTTTTTCTTATAATTTTCTCAATATCCTCGACATATACAACAATAGATACACCAAATGCTAATACTGTTGACATCAATGACAACCACTTATCAAAAACACATCCACAACATCCAACAATATCCCAACAAGAAAGAGGATCTTTTACAAGGATTCCTGAAGCATACCTTGATAAACTGGAGCAGACTAAAGAAAATCCCACAGTGAGATCTTGGCCGGAGCAACACAGACTTGCTTGATAATATCATAATCACTAGGTGCTTTAGTTGTAGGTTTAGGTGCTTGAGGAAGGCTTGGTTGATTAACAATTTTTTAATTCTTTCTAGTATTATAAGTATGGGCTACTGCTCTATAAGAGAGAGCCTTACAAAGATCAGGAGAATCATTGTCAAATGGAACACCATTAATAGAACAAATCTTTTTAGGAGGACTGGCTGGAGTTAGATAAATGACTGGTCTCTTAAGCCTTTGAGTGGTGGCATAGACATAGATTATATTTAAAGATTCATTACAACTTATAAAGGAATCATTTGAAGAAATATGTTCAACATCTATCCCTAGAGGATCCAATGTGAGAGGAACTTCATCATTCACTAATGCATCATCTCTAGAAGAGAGTGCATTGGAATGGAGAGGAGATTCATCATTCACTAATGCATCATCTCTAGAAGAGAGTGCATCATAATGAAGAGAAGTTAGAGTAACATTAAGAAAAGTATCAATGATTTCATCATCTTGCACTAAAATATCCTTAGAAGGAATTTTGGGAGAGGGATCAAGAAAGAATAATAAGAAAGGAGAAAACAATTAACTTTCACACACTTGTAAGAGAAATTCTTGAAATTTATTAACAAATTTGGAAGCAAATAGAAGTAAGAAATATTAAAGTATATTTTGAAATAGAGATATAGACAAGTCGTTCGAAGGTTGACATATATCGCTATCGACAACATGGAATGGGTTTCAAGGCAGCACCCCAAAAATTTTTTTAGGGAAGGATAAATATTTGATTTGTCCTCCTCCTTTTTATATAAAGGGGTGTTCATGTCGGGTTCACCAAAATGTAGAGAAGGAGGACCATCCACACCAAGGCTCCAGGTCATAGAGAGCCAAGAGCGGAAGGCTACCCTGATCTACCTCAAATTTGACAAGCATTGAATGTCAAGGATAGAGAATGAAGAGCACTCTCAGTGCTTCTACCACTCTATTGATCCAGGAGTTATGTTAGCACTAAGTGAGCAGGTTTCTAGAATTTAGACCATACCTTAGACAAATCTCTACCAAAGGACATCATCATAGAACATGGATGATAGTGTGATGCACTAGCGTCTCACAGGTGCACTAATTTCTATATGGATAGAAAGTGAAAAAGGACAGTAAAAATGACATAAAATCTACTAGCAGCCTAGGTGTTGAAATATAGAATAATAACATAAATTATAAATGATAGGATGATGTAGAAATGACAAAAAATGAAGGTGGTGGAAGTGAACTCACAAAGGGTCCAATTTTCTAGCAAGCTCCACACGAACTTGTACCTAGACACAACCAAGAGAGGAAAAATATTGGGGATGTATAGGGGTTTTCCACAATCAAACCCCCGCTTTGGTGTTTCCACCTCCTCAGACAACCAAATAGATAGATATGTAGAAATACAATAAAGAAAACAATGCTATAATGAAAAAAAACCAAGCACTATCAGAGACACAATGCTACTCCAACAATAAAGTAGTAATATGAAAGCATTACTATCCTCAACCAAAGGAACTCAAGGCCAATGGGAGAGGAATGCAAGTCCACAACTATGGCAGAGTCGACGTAGCCATAACAACGTTGAAAGTAGTCTCACAAGACACCAAGCTGCAACTTTTGTGGTAGATGTGTAGGATGTTGTGATTTTTGGAAGAGTTAATAGTGCAACTAGTAGCTCAAACATGTGAGAAATGTGAAGATGATTGAATTAGTATGTAGAAAATCAAGAATTGCTAAAAAGATGGATTGGAAGTGAAAGATAGCCATTTGAAGAACGTTTGGGAGGGAAAGAGTTGTTCAAAGCTCGACAGGAAGGTGCAGGGGTGTTATGTTTCATTTCCAATGGAGAATGTAATGCCTCTACAAATTCCAGAGGTAGGAATATTGTCAGGACGCCAACACATCGTGCAGACATCTACGCATCGCACGTGCATCCTCGATAGAAATTCCCCCACCAACACTAAAAACAAGTGCCAAGTGGATGGGTTATGGAATGAAGACGTGGGATCACTTGGTTGGATTTGATTTTTCTAAGGTGGAGGGTGTAAAATCGAATTTGCAAGAGGGGTACAAATTCGCTCCTATACAAGGACAAGCAAGACATATGATACACTCAAGATCCTCTAAAATATCATCATCAAAGGGTATGAAATATGTATTTTCAAGAGGGATGATACAATTTGAAGTAGGATCCTCTTAGAATGGAGAGATATGAGTGTCTTCATGGATCTCCCAAAGGCGATTCCAAAGTGTGTGGGGACAATCAATGTTCGATACAACACATATAGTTTCATGATAAACACTAGAATAAATCATTCCTACAACATGATCACTGATAATACTCCAAGTTGATAAACTCCTTGGTGTGTTGGGTGTAGGCATAAGTCTAAGATAAGGAAAAATATCAAGTCACTTGATGAGCCAATTTTTCTCTCAGCGTTGGATCTCTCAAAATTTGAACAAGAAGTCATAGATCTCATGCTCTGATACTATGTTGGAGTTCATAGTGAATTCCACATCTCCCAAAAACCACTTGCAACTAAAATGACTATCACAAATAAGAGATCAAGGTAACTGATTTTCTATGCAACTAAGAGAGAAATTATTGAATCCACACAAGTATCACACAAGCATCTAATATTGAGATTAACCTACAAATGTAATTGAATTGAATAGAATTAATGATTGCAATGGATGATAATCCTTATAAAAGGAAAAAAGAAAAGCCTAGATGAGGGTTCGAGATTAGATTATGACAAGTGTCTTAATCTCATACAATGAGATAACTTGACCTATATTTAGTCCAATCTAATAATAAAAATCACTCCTAATCTTAGCTTAAGTAATTAACAAAATAAGGGACCTAATAATTAATTAATGATTAATTAATTATCAAGTGATGTCCTGATAACTCTAGTAGTTCTAAATGGAATATTTTGGGGCATGACAGAATACCAACCTTAAATATTTCTTGATAATCCTATTTATGATTGAACTAATCTTCCTACACAATGTAAAATCAAGTTTAAATAATAATGATAATGAAAATTAATGACAAGATCCTAGCTACTAATCTAACATTTATGTGGAAGTATTTTATAATTCTACAAATTAAAATCATGTGCATAATTATTCCCTTTTGATAAAAACCATCCTCTCAGGTTTGGTGGGTTTCCATGGGAAACCAAATCGTAAATATTCATCTCATTGAGTATCCTAATCGCATGCCACCACAAAAAAATAAAATCATTAGAATTTAAAATATTTATGGGTCAACAACACTTAGTTAATCATCAAATCAAAAAATTATTCCAAAACAAAACCCTCATATTAGAAGAAAATTTTGGTATGAAACCAAAAATCTAATTAATATCACTCCAAAATGGTATAAAATCAATAAAAACGTGATATTTTTATCTCTAGGAAAAGAAAAACCAAAGATATGCATGCACAAGGCTAACAAAAACCAAAAAAATAGAAACCCTTGCCCTATATCAATAAAATGAGTCATAATTTAGACATAGAATGGTTAAATAAGTGTCATAAAAATATTTTCCATACAACCACATGTATAATAGGTCTTTGGGTGAAGTGTTAGGAAACTAATATATGGCATAAAAACTATTAAAAATGTCAAAAATCCTCATAACCAATTGGTAGTGCCTAGGGAAACCAAACAAGAGTTTGATAGTTAGATATAGGTCATCAATGTTAAGCCCATTTTTTTAAAATGGGTTCAAAATTTATTCTTTTCCACTATGACTTCAAGTTTGGTTCCAAACTTCCCTTTTAGGATTTTTAAGACTCATTAAAGGGTTTAGGGTTGTTTAAAGGTGGAAAAATATAACTTAAACCCCTAAAACTCAACACTTGGATTTTAACCTTGAATAAGTATCCTTTACATGATATACACACACATTTCCCCTAGAGATACTCAATGGCATTGATGTAGTTCTTAAAATATTCACTATTATAATGTAATATAAAACTTTATTCTTATGATGCAATTAAGTACACGATCCTAAACATGAAGCATACATCATCATAAAAAAATAATATCAATACATACATCCATCTTGCCACATCAAAATTAAATGTACCAAGCTAAGGTACAAACTTAAATAAGTATGATTACCCTCAAACCAGAATCCTTCAAATCATTCATAATGCAATGAGAAATATGATACTATAAACAACCAAAGATTTTAAGCTCATCACAAAGGATTTCAATAATCTTGATAAGGTGATTGAACACAAAATATTCATAGAGATACACCAAGAATCAATCCCATTCTCATCTAGTCAAAGCCATCATAAAATAGAGACAAGTCAATCAATAAGACAAACTCAATCAATAATATATATTAGGACAAACAATTCATCTAAACCATGCCATCTAATCAAGCCTCTACATGACTAAGCCAAAGTGGCCAACCAAGACCTAGACTAGGATCTAATTGACTAGACAAGATTGAAGACAAAGAATTGAAAATTTATTCAATTTCTGAAATAAAAATATTTCCATTTTACTTGTGTAATTATTCATTTATTCAATTAATAATTTATATAAAATATGAAAAACATTGCTAAATCAAATTTGTATTAACTAAAAATCCATATAGGCATACAATGTTATATGTAAGTAAAAGTATAATATATGTACAATAAATCCATATAGACTTAAAATAAAGCATTATAGGCATATAATGTTAAATATTTGTAATACAAAAATATATGTACCAAACTACCATATATGTTGAACAAGACAACTAAGAGGGGGGGGGTGAATCGGTTGTCACAGATTAAACTTTAATTTATTTATCGGAACTAACACTTAACACTGCTTAACAAATTAAACAATAAATACTAGTGTATAAACAAAAAACAATCACATAAACACAACACCAAATTTACATGGAAAACCCAATAAGGGAAAAACCACGGTGACGATTAACTCACGCTATAGAGAATATCAAAACTGATTACAAGAGGCTCACTTCCTGAGAAACAAGGCTCATTACCAAACAAGGACTCACTGTCTGGAACAAGGAATCATTGTCCAACAGGGCTAACAACTCAAAGGGCTCACTTCCATAAAGATACAAAGAAGATAAAGAATACTTGTTATAGAGAGAAGACAATCTCAATGCAACAAAAGTATTCCACCATAATTTGCTCAATCCACTTGCAGACATGCACAAATGATAGAGTGCACCTTCAACTTTCTACTTCAGGAAACTCAACATTTAGGCTTCACATTGATCTGCCATACTCACATCACACACACACACACACACTGATTCACACTTATCTCTAATATTTTTTTTGTCTTGTCTCTATTTCCTTTGATCTCTTCTTCGCTTCTTCCCTAACTCATTCTGCATTTATACCATCTTCAACTTTAAAACATATCCAAAGTCAACCATCCAGATTCAAATTCAAATTAGGTCAATGTCAAGGCATCCTAGGGTGGAATTAAAATAAGGGCGACCCAAACAAAAACTTCATAGGTATCCAAAAAGTTCCAACATGCTTCATCAACTTCGAAAGTAGTATTCCACACAAGGTTGGCCAAACTAGTGTAAAATACATAGAACAACTAAGCACAAAATTTCCAGATACCAAATTTATCTTCAGTACAATAAAAAAACTCAACTCTAGAACCACAAGTCATAAGACTTCATCAAAGAGAAATATGAACCAACAATATTTCTCCTGGACCTCAACCAAAAACACAAAAATCCATAGTTCACAACTGGTGAACACAACTCATACTGTACAATGAATCAACAACTAAAAATTGAGATATAGTAGCTTCCAACAACCAAGATAAATATATCTGATTCATACAAATATAGGATAAAATCCAGAGCAAAACTTAGAGCTCCCATTGAACACTTGCAACATATCTTCATTAAAAAAAATTCAATATCCTCGACATATATGGCCAATGACCTATATCCATGACACTAATGACAACAACAATCAGTTGATAATTGTGATCAAAGATTATCAGTGTGGGTCAATTACACTTGATCCATGATGAATCGAAGCATAACATAGCCACTAATACTCAATCTTCAACCAAGAACATTCAAATTAAAGATAAACTAAACATTTATTGAAATGAAGCATTTCAAATATAAAACATGGAAATGTCTATTCTACCCCATTTGAAACTTATCCTGTTTTGGAATTGGTGTCGTGTTGATGTGGAACAATGACCCTTTCCCAATCCCGTGATTAGTGAGCTTGTTTCAATCAATTCTATTGAAGAGAATCGATGAAACTGTTGTGATGAATGGATGAAAACATGATTTATGCTAAATTGAACATGATGCAAGCTAAATTAACATGATTTTATGTTGAAATTGATCTAAATATGCAATTGCTAAGCTAATCTAAGTGATATTTAAGTTGAAATATTCAAACTCTAATTTATAAACAAGCTAAGATGGATGCATGGAAGCCATTAATGGAAGATTAAAACTAATATGCAACTAAAAATGAACTAAAATATGCTAAAAGTGAGTTAAGTATGAGTGTGAGTGTGAGTAAATTCAATAGCACAAGTTTGCAATTGAAATATGGATCCATTTGTCTCCAAATAGTGTTCTATTTATAGGAGAGAAAATGAGAAATGAAGGGCTGAGATCGAAAAGATTAATCAACAATCAAGGATGGAGGAAATAAGAGGCATGGATCATGGATTCTCATCAACGGGTGAGAATGCAAGATGAGAATTTAATCAAGGGTTCTCATTTGTTCCAAAGAAACAAACTTTTGACCTACATACAAAGGTCACTAGGTGACTTGCTCAAGAAGTCATAGGTTTAGCTTGTTCAAGAAGCCAAGTGAGAATATCCCTTCTTCAAATGATTGGAGGAGAGAGAATATTCTTTGGAATATTCATGGGTGAGGAAATACATATTTTGCTAATTAAAAAAAGTTTAATTGTGCAAAAGGGGAGGGAATATTTAATGGGAATATTCCCCTCTTGGAGGAAAATTAGATTAATTGTTAATTAAACAAGGTTTAATTACACAGTTAGGGGATTTGGAGGAATAAAGTGATATTCATTAAATTAAATGATTTAATGAAAGGGGGAAAGGTGAGATGATATTTAATTAAATAACTTAGGGTTATTTAATTAAATATGATGACATAGGGAATTAAATTAAATAGTTTGATTTATTTAATTTAATGAGACAAAATGTTAGTGTGAAAGGGGGTGAATTAACCCGTTTAAATGTGTTAGGTTAATAGACAAAAATGATGCAATTAATTAATTAGCTAGGCTAATTCAATTAATTAAGCAAAAAGAGGATGGGTTTCGAGAGGAAATCATGTTAGTATACTTGATTTGAGTGTATGATATCATCTAGGACATTTTTCAATGTCTACATTTTCCCCTCTTTGAAGTGAGGTACCTGCTGCTTCAGTTCAAAGATTGATGCTCTTCGAGTTAAAACTTTTTCTTAAATAAAAAAAAAAATAAAATTATTTTTTAGATGCCCCAGCAAAAGGATAAAGCTGATTCCCTGTCCCCTCCAGAAATTGGGCAGAAATTTTGAATTTTGGGTTGATTTCTCGATAAAGGTGAAAAACTGCCCCAAGGGTCCAGAAAGGCTCCAAGATGCAAGAATTATGCCAAAAATGCAAAAAATGATGCAAACTATGCTATAGTTTGGAAAATTTGGTGAAAATGATGATAAACCCTAGCTTGAAGGTTAAATTAGGGCAAAAAACCCTAATTTTCTAGCATAAATAAGACAAGAAGGGTCACTTTCAATTCATTTGTGCATTCACACCTTAAGGATTCTTGTGATTTGAGCTTTGACCCTCTAACGAAATGGTGTGACAAGAGCTCCCCTGACACATTTACGATTGAGTTCGAGAGTACCAGTCGAATCCAGGCTCAGGACCACTGTTATGTAACTCAAAACTCGATTTGAAATTTGACCTTTTGATGCATTTAATGCATGTTGAAATTTAAACTTTAGCGGCGTCGCTATATAGCGACATCGATTTGAAAATCGGTGATGCTAAAATTATTTATAGCGATGCATACTTGTTTGGTGACACAGTTCATGATTTAAAATTAGGGTTTCTAATTTTAAATTGTGACGCATATGTATATAGCAACGCTCTTCCCGATTTGAAAATTAGGGTTAGGGTTTCCAAAGTTTAAATTGCAACACATATGTTTATGGCAACGCAATTTCTGCTTTGCAATTTGAAATGCCTTTGGGCGTCGTAATTTGGAATTTGAAATATAGCGAAGCTATTGTAAATAGCAATGCTATTGTGATTTTTGAGCTGAAAATTCCAAACTAAGTCAAATTTTTTTTTTTTTGACATCGTTCACTTTGTGGGTGCAGGAGGTCATTCCACCATTGATGTTGCATGAGCACATGCCCATAGTTTTGGAGAGACTGGGTGGTTTATCTGAGTTGCACCAGGAGCACCTGGGAGAGATTGGGTTATGGTACATCACATATGCGCCCATTGTTTGGACTCATTTAGCTATGATGACTTCTCTGTGCGAGAGATGGCATAGTGAGACTTCATCTTTTCACCTTCCCACTGGTGAGGCAATGGTGACCTTAGAGGACATATGGCAGATTTTGTGTTTATCAACACATGATGAGTGAGTGATTTTCGATGTCGACACTAGATACGATGCCTGTCATGAGGTGATGGAGATGGAGACCATCGTTCTTGTTACTTCTTAGATTGACCTTGAGTCATACAGAGGTCACGTGCCCACATTTTGATTGATCATTGTAGCCATTATTTCAGGTTTGATTGCTCCTCATTGATGGAGCAAAGGCTTCAGCCCAAGGTGGGGCTTAGCATGGAACAAGATGCTCCATAGGAGGACTCTATTTACATGGGGGCTAGTGATGCTAGCCTCATTATATCATGACATGCATGACTTTTTCTATTGCGACGACAGGGCTATTGGCATAGTGGTGACCTTGCTTCATATTTAGGCTTGGTCTCATATAGTTGTGCTTCGACTGATTGTACAAATGGATGAGTTGAGCCAGATGATCCCGCGGTTTGGAGGTATAGAGGTGACATCACCTTATGAAACATTGGGTAGATTGGGCTCTTGTACTGGTGGCAGGTATTGGACAACATGAAAGTGTTCAAATGGTGACCTTGGCTAGATGCCAGGGTGGTATGATGATGCACAATAGTTATTTTTTGCTGGACAGACCCGATACATGTAGGTCTGGGAGCATATGATCATTGAGAGATACTTTCCAGATAGAGTGGCACAATAGTTTGACACACAAAATGATAGGTAGGATGATGCTTATAGGGCCATTTTTGCAAGGTCAGCTCGAGAGGTTCGCATATGAGGACCCACTATTCCAGCTCCAGAGCTAGTGGAGGATTTTAGATAGTTGGTAGCTTAGCCATGGGCCTATGAGCAGGGTCAAGTGGTCACACAAACGAGGCTTTCTTATGATGCATGGTTTACACCTCCTCAGAGATTGATAGATCCAATCGGTGCTCCTCCATAAGGGAGACCTAGAAGAAGGGGAGCAGGTAGGGGCAATAGATAGGGGCAAGGTGGCCAGGATGGCCAAGATGGATAGATTTTGGGTGACCCACCAGTTGTACAATAGTCTCCTCAGTAGCCTACTATTCAGCAACAACTCGTACAGTAGCAGCTTGTATAGCCACCACCACTTAATGCCAGAGATATTCAGATTCAACAGTTGCAACAACAGGTGCAGGTTCTCACAGGTGAGCAGGATCAGGGCCGTCGGCAAATTTTGGTGATCACTGTTGAGCGGGACTAGGCTAGGTAGTAGGTTGTTTCCATCACAACAGAGGGGGACCATGCCAGGTAGCAGGTATAGGTTATGACTGCTAAGAGGGATCAAGAGATTGGGCGATGACAACAATTAGAGGCCCTTGCAACAGCTACCCAGGGCAGGACTACATTCACGAGATTGTACAGAGAGGCTATGACCGAGGGAGCCTATTATAGGATGCATTATCATATAGATGTGCCAATTCCATTGAGACAACCTGATTATTCGTAGTGGAGCAATGCATGACCTAGGGCTGAGGATCAGCCAGAGAGGCAGGCTGGAGAGGGGAGCAACCATTAGGACTAGCTTGAATTTGTATAGACACTTTTTGACTTTTGTTGCCCCATTCTTTCACACAAATATACATTCATGGGATACTTTTTGATAGCCTCATGGATATTGTATTTATGATTGATATACATACATTGATCTAGATATTGTACCATGAATTTCATTTTTTGATAGATATATATGATATGGATACAGAGTCGATATGATGTGATGTGTTCACTTTATTTCATGCCTATGATATGAAATGCTTATATTTTATTATGTATGGATGCACTTTACTTATGCTTATGTGATATGTGATGATACATGAGATCTAATGAGATGGATGCAATGCTATATTCTTTTTCATTATCTTTTAATGATATGCCATAGGATGGATGATATGATATGCAAATGTTATGTTTATGCAAATGATATGGATGCATTTTTGTTTATGTATTTTCTATGCAGTTTTAGGATGTGATGATTGTGGTTGTATAGATGGTTAATGCAGATACTTATGCTTCATGATATGATATGTGATGTATGCTTATGATATATGCAATGCAACGATTTAAGATGCTTAAAATAACAAATCTATATTATTCATCACAACTTAAATGATAATGATGATGTAAAATGTATGATGTTTAATGATATGCTATGATTATGAGATGCATGTATGCTAATGATTTGTGGATGTAGGTTGGATGCATTGATGATTTTTTTGTTGATTGTCATGATACCAGGTTAGTGCGGAGAGAAGATAGAAGAAACAAGAATGATTGATCGTTGACTTTGATCATTACTTCAAAAGATCCAACAAGTCTATGATCCATCGACACTTTATTAGAGATGGTGATGAGAAATGTAGGATGAGGATGATAAATGCATGATGATGATGTGCTCATTTTTTGGGATTGGGATTTTTTGTCATTCCTTATTGTTTGATATAACACATAGACACGATGCATCAAGGTATTAATAACCAGGACAACATTGTATCTAGTGTAATGGACTTTGACTCAACAAACAGATAGGATAGTCCTTGTTCACACCTTGACATATGGAAACCTTGTTGGAATGTAAGTTAGAAGCTTAGAATACATTGGACCAAAGCATACACAATAGTCAACAATGTACTCCCAACAACCTTCCTACACACAACTAAGCAAGTATGCGCCAAGATTATTTTACAAGAGTATCCACAAGCACAACAAACGAAAGATAATGATCGACGTCCCATTCCTTTCTCTCTAAATATTTTTAGATAGACATCATTGAGTGGTCCTCAGAATGGGTCATTAAGATAAATCATAAGAAAAGATCAAAGACAAAAAGTCAGTGTTATCTATATCTCTTGCCTAGTTTAATTTAACTAAAGTGATGTCTGATATTGATGTCCATTGCAGGAAGGATACATCCCAGAAAATGTTGATTAGATGGTTGTTTTATGTTAGGATGATGATGCTAATGATAAGACGTTGATAGAAACTTCACTGACACATTTACCTATGATTTAGACTTTAGATTTTGACACTTACATTTCACTACTTGACGACCTTTGATACTTGTTTTCTATTTGTTTTGTCAAAGGGTGAAGATGATGATTGATTTATTATGGGTGAAAGCGAAATGGGATGGATGGTTTTGGATTTTTTGGAATATTTCAATGTTTTTGGTATTTTGAAATGTTTTGAGGTTGTTTTTAGTCTTTTTGAAAGTTTATGCGAATGTTTAGATTTTCAGTTATTTGAGGTTGTTTAAGTTTTTTTTCTGAAGATATTTGAGGCTTTTTAGATCTTTTTGAATGTTTTCTAATGTTTTTGTGTTTTCAATTTACAATTTTTTTTGTGATTTTCTGATATTTGAATGTTTAGGGATTTTTTGAGTTTTCTGGATGTTTAGGAATTTTTTGAGTTATCTGGATGTTCAGGGATTTTCTAAGTTTCAACCAAGAACCTAACCTAAAGACCTATCCTAGGGGCCTCGTGGGCTTATCAAAGATAAGCATTACCTACGTTATACACATAGAGACCATGTAGTTTGATTGACTCAACTTATTAACAACGAGATATGAATAGTTGAAATGTTAGTTTATTATGACGAACTCCTAAAGGACTGACCTAGGGTGTCTCAAGGGCACATCAATGATGGCCTTGCCTATGTTCTAGCTCAGAGATGACATAGTTTGACAAGGGACTGTTTTTGGATTTTCGATCTTTTGACCTTTTTAGGATTTTGATATGTTTTGGATGTTTAGGATTTTTCCTTTACAATTTTCTAAAGGTTTTTGGATTTTAGCTGTATAGGATTTTGCAAGACGCGAACATGCGATGGATGAAGGATGCGATGGATGGTGATGCAAAGAATGATAGGATAACGAGCCAAAGAATAGATGGAGGTGCTTTATTTATGCAAGGCGCCTATTTACCAGGTTTTCACCAAGGTACTTGCCCAAAGTGCCACTGAAGTGGTTTTCACTAGAGAATAATTTTTTTCTTTACTTTTTCAGTCCTTTTTTCTCATTTTTTTAGATTTTGATCATTTTCTGATTTTTTTTGTATTTTCAGAT
The DNA here is from genome assembly GCA_007258455.2 of Sequoia sempervirens. Taxonomy (NCBI): domain Eukaryota; kingdom Viridiplantae; phylum Streptophyta; class Pinopsida; order Cupressales; family Cupressaceae; genus Sequoia; species Sequoia sempervirens. The sequence continues at coordinate 59,942 of VDFB02340790.1, forward strand.
TTACACCCTTCAAGACTAGGCATAATTTTTTTTAAGATGCAAGCTATTGGTTGGTTCCTGCAAGGGTTCACCTTCAGGTGTTGACAATTGGTATGCTCCTGGTCCATAGCTTGCTATGATGACAAAGGGACCTATCTAGTTAGGCTCAAACTTCCCTTTGTTGTCCTGATCTGGAAGGTTCTTCTGATTTTGCTTTAGGAAAAGATCCCCTACCTAGAAAGATCGACATTTGATCCTCTTGTGATAGCTCCGTTTTAGTCAGTTTTGATATACTTGCAAGTGATTGAGGGCGTCAAGATGACGCTCATCCAGGAATTCTAGCTCATTTAGCCGAGATACTATGTATTCTTCATTTGTGATTAGGTTCTGTAATGACACGCACAATGATGGGAGCTCAACCTCAATAGGCAAGATGGATTTTGATCCATAGACCAAGGAGAATGGGGTTGCACCTATAGGCATGTGGATACTGGTTCGATAGGCCCAAAGAGTAGGATTTAGCTGCAGATGCCAGTCACGACCAGCTTCATTGATTGTTTTCTTCAAGATTTTTAGGATAGTTTTGTTCATAGCCTCAACTTGGCCATTGCCTTGGGGATGATACGGGGTAGAGAATCAATGTTGGATGTTGCACCTTTGGCACAACTCTTTCACATCCAAGTTTTTGAAGGGTGTTCTATTGTCTAAGATAAGAATTTGTGGAACATTGTAACGATAGATTAGGTAGTACATGATAAATTTGGAAATTTATTTCCCCATTATGTAGGTCATGGGAATGGCTTCAACCCATTCTGTAAAGTACTTAGTGGCTGCAATGATAAACTTGTGGCCATTGGATGAGGTGAGAGTGATTTTTCCTATGAGGTCAAGTCCCCACTGCGAGAAAGGCCAAGGTGTGATCATGGGTTGCAACTCTTGAGATGGAGCATGAATCAGATCTCCATGTTGTTGACATTGGACACACTTTTGCACATATTGATGAGCTTCAATTTCCATGGTTGGCCAATAGTACTCCATCCTCAATAGTTTCTTAGCTAAGGTCATACTGCTAGAATGGGACCCACATATGCCATCGTGGACTTCTGTTAAAGTGGTCAAGACTTCCTCTTAGTTAAGAAATTGTAGCAATTTCCCTTTGATGCTTCAGTGGTAAAGGGTATCACCTAGGATCAAGAATCGAGATGCTTTTTTAACAAAGGTATTTTTAAGGTTCAAGGTGATATTAGATGGGAGGGTTCCTCTATTAAGATAGATAAATATGTCATGGTACGATGGGGATCTAGGACCAACAATGACACATGCGAATTTTGATTCAAGGATTTCAAAATTTGGTATGAGAAGTTGTTCTACCAAGAATTCACATTGGAGGACATTGTTCGACATGTCTAGTAGTGATCCGATCTTTGCCATGGCGTCTGCTACTCTATTGTTCATGTGAGGAATCTAATCAAAATTTATGTCTCTAAAAAGGTCCTTGAGATTTTCCACCATCTTTTTGTAAGGAGCGAGCTTATCATCCTTATTTTGATAGTCATCATTGACTTGGTTGATAACTAGCCGTGAGCCTCCATAGAATTTCATTTCTTGTATCTTCCACTGAACTGCTATCCTTAGACTTTTGATTAGGGCTTCATTCTCAACAATGTTGTTAGTACAAGGGAATGACAAAGGATATGACTTTGGAATGTAATCACCTTGGGGGGTGATGAAAAGAATACCTGCTCCTGATCTGTGTTGGGTGAATGATCCATCAAAATACATCTTCCACTGAGTTGTGAGATTGATAAGGAACACTGATTCATCAGGGAACTTAGATATCAGAGGGTTCTTAGCATAGATGGGTGCCAGTTCCAGTTGGTCTACGATCACTTGTCCTTTTATTTCCTTGCACTCTACATACTCTATGTTGAACTCTTTTAATATCATCACCCATTTGGCCATTTGTCCTATGAGAGTTGCTTTGGATAACATGTATTTCAATGGGTTGATTTTGGCAATAAGTTTGATTTGATGTGACATAATGTAGTGCCTGAACTTTTGTGAAGCAAAAACTATTGATAGGCATGCTTTCTCAATAGGTGAATAGTTCATTTCATAGCCTACCAAAGTTCTACTGATGTAGTAAATAGCTCTTTCCTTTTCATTTTCATCATGTTGTGCCAAAAGAGATCCTAGTGTTGCTGGTGTTGCTGACATATATAAGATCAGTGGTTTGCTCGGTATTGGTGGCGTGAGCACTAGAGGTGTGGTGTAGGATCACCTTGTTGCATTCAAGCCTCCATGACGCCAATTTGTAAAAGGAGTGTTTAGTAAGTTCTTAGAGGTCATTCAATAAGGTTTTTCAAGACCATTACAATGTGTTTAAGTCATTTGATGTGTGTTTAGATAGGTTGTGTGGTCATTGTATCCAATTTGAAAAATATTGAAAATGTTGTCAATTGAGGTCCACAATAGGGTTTAGGTGTTTTTTCATTAGAATAAGGTCATAGTAGACCACTTATGATGTAAATTGAGTCTATTGGGTTCATTTTGTAAAAATTGCATATAAGTGTCAAATGTTGCAAAATTGGAAAATTGCAAAAAATTGCAACAAAAAGGAAGTTGAAGGGTTAAGTTCGGTTGGAAAGGGAAAAGTTAGTTTGTAACTATTTGAAGAGGCATAAATAAGCCTCACACTATTCGAGGTAGGAGGAGAGTTTGAATTGTAATATAAAATCATCAATGAAACTCTTTTATTTCTCAGACATCACTGGTAAAACATGATTGCAAGCTTCTGTAGGCCATGTATGGCTAGATTCTAAAGGGGCAGTCATTGGGAATGATAAATATATGAGTCTACTACATTTTCATTTTTATTTCATTCAATTCTATGAAGATTTTGGGTCTAGATCAGGAGTTATGTTTGACAGTTTATAATTGCATGGCTGCTAGGAATTTGGTCTCAATGAAGGAAACGCCAAAATATGAAAGGGCAGACTTAGGTAGGTGTTTGTTTGGGTTGATTAAGTTTCCCTAAGGAGTCTGAAGGTGATGAGTAACCTGGTTAAGGTTTTGTGTGTTCATAAACCAAAATTTTCTTTGTGAAGGAGAGTTGCCTTGAAGGATGGTGAATTGATATGGGTGAAACCTATTATTGAAAAATTTGAAATTTTGGACCCCTTAGCACTACATTAGTTGGTATCAGAGCTCAGAAATGTTTGGGTGGAGAGTTTGTGGTTTTGTGTTTTTGTGTTTGTGGTTGTGTGGAGGTTGGTGGCCAAAAGACTAGGTAGAGGAAAAGTGGAAAGACCTAGGTGAGACAAAGAAGTTGAGAAGCAAAGTTAAAGGGACTTGCTTAGAGAAGAAGATGGATTTGTTGAGAAGATACCAGTAGGAAGAGGGTTCACAAGTGAAGAAACAAAAGATGAAACAAGAGGAAAGAGAGAAAGCAAACTGGTTGGAGGTTGAACAAAAGATCAAAGAGTTAGAGCAAGCTTGGGAGCTACTGAGGGAGAGACATGAAGAGATCTTGCAATTACATGAGAAAAAAAAGTCTAGTTGGCACTTACCAATCAAGAAAAGGGTCACATGGCCTGTTGAGAAGATTATGTTGAGAAGAAAACAAGAGCAGAAGATGAAGTTCCTGTTGAAGGCAGAACAAAGCAAACAAGTTGAAGAGATTCTAGATAATGAAGAGTTCAAGCAAGTGGAAAGAGAAGAGCACTTAGAGGTAGAAGGCCTTGAAGACATAAGGACAACAAGTGTAGAGGAAGATTTAATGGTGATGTCTAAATCTGATAAAGAGAAGGGAAAAGATGGATTGGATTTGCAGATACAAAGTGGGCTACCAAGGTATGAGAATATAATGCTTACTTCATTGTTTCATAAGGAGCTTAATGGATTTTTCAGCTTTCTCCAAGTAGAAGCTTATGCTTATGATGAGGCAACAGATGTAGAGACATTATGGTTGGTAGAATAGAAGGCAAACCAAGGTGTAGAGTTTGTGGATGAGTTTGAGCATGTACATGATAGAAGGTGGAAAGAAGACACATTTTTCTTATTGTGTTTGTGATTTCAAGGAGGAATAAACCAAGGGTCAAGATGAAGATACATTTCAAGTAAGGCACTCATTTCATGGAACTATATTTATACCCCTCACACATTTTTTGTGATTGCAGGTGATGGTGAAGATACTTTTCTTTTTGCAAGTTCTTTATACTTTGCTACCTCAAGGGACTTGAGTTTCTTTTTCAAGGGGAGATTGGTGTAGGAGAACCTTGTTCCATTCAAGCCTCCATGATTCCAATTTGTAAAAGGAGTATTTAGAAAGTTCTTAGGGGTCATTCAATAAGGTCTTTCAAGACCATTACAATGTGTTTAAGTCATTTGATGGGTGTTTAGATAGGTTGTGTGGTCATTGTATCCAATTTGAAAAATATTGAAAATGTTGTCAAATGAGGTCCACAATAGGGTTTAGGTGTTTTTTCATTAGAATAAGGTCATAGTAGACCACTTATGATGTAAATTGAGTCTATTGGGTTCATTTTGCAAAAGTTGCATAGAAGTGTCAAATGTTGCAAAATTGGAAAATTATAAAAAATTGCAACAAAAAGGAAGTTGATGGGTTAAGGTCAATTGGAAAGGGAGAAGTTGGTTTGTAACTATTTGAAAAGGCATAAATAAGCCTCACACAAGTCGAGGCAGGAGGAGAGTTTGAATTGTAATAGAAAATCATTAATGAAACTCTGTTATTTCTCAAAAATCACTGGTAAAACATGATTGCAAGCTTCTGTAGGCCATGTACGACCGGATTCTAAAGGGGAATTCATTGGGAATGAAAATCTATGACTCTAATACATTTTCCTTTTTGTTTCATTCAATTCTATGAAGATTTGAGCAAGATATTGTTAGTTTTGTGAAAACACGTCAAACCCTAGTTTAGGGTTATAGTAGCCATTCTAAATTATGTTTCTTTCATGTTCTAAAGTTGTAGGTTGTGAAGATATGTTTTGCTAATGATAAATTGATGCCCTAGGCTCTGAATTTCATGTGTTTCTGATTGTCAGGGGCAAATAATAGTAAAAGATTGAATGTTTGATTGATGAGTCAAGTTTTTCTCATGGGAAAGAATATTGAATATGATGTTAAGGGGTTTGGATAACATTTTTCAAGTAAGAGTTTATCAAAGACCATGAAGTTTTGAATCTATTTCTTCACTGCCCTTTTCTAATAGAATTGTCAGTCATAGTCAAGATTGTGTTCAATATGGTTTTGAGGTCCTTTATTGGAATGGGTTGAGACTCCTTTGAAGGTTAATTGATAAAGTGTCTAGAATTTCATTGAAGCCTTTTTGGAAGTTTGAGTTTGTTGTGGTATGTGGCGACTAATCATGCTATATTGTACACCCGACATATATCCTCACAATTTTTTTTTCCATTTTTTTGTGTTGTCACCGAAAAAGAAAAAGAAATGACTATGTAAAACCCTAATTCTAGAAGCTTCTAAAAAGCTTGTTATAAGGGGTTGGGATGGGGGTTACAATATGTAGAAAAAGGCGATTATTCACGAGATTGTAATAAGTTTTGCACTGTCTAATAAAATCATTGGATGGTTGCGGTTTTGTGGATGTAGCCCAGATTGGGTGAACCACGTTAAATTTTTTGTGTTGTCTTGTTTCTGCTATAATTTTTTGTGTGATTTATTTCTCTATTTTATTGATCAAATCTGCATTTAACTATTAGATATCTACTTTCTAACCCTAAAAAGTGGTATCAGAGCGGGTTGTGTTCGATTATCATCTGCAGGAAAGTATCATGGTTGAGTGGGAGTCTCACAGTTAAGTGGGAGCAATGGCAGATGAGGGTAAATTGAAGGTAGATAAATTCAATGGGATGAACTATTAGTTATGGAAGATGCAGATGGAGGATTATCTCTATTAGAAGGATTTATGGAGGCCGTTGGAAGGAACAACCAAGAAACATGCAACAATGAGTGATGAGGAATGGAATCTTCTGGACATAAAGGCACTGGGAGCCATTCGTTTATGCCTAGCATGATCGGTGGCATTCAATATTACAACAGCAAAGACAACTCAAGAGTTGATGGAAACCTTGGCAAAGTTATATGAAAATCCTTTCACTTTGAATAATGTATTTCTTATGAAGCGTTTATTTAATATGAAAATAGTAGAAGGTGGGTCAGTTACTGATCATTTAAATGAGTTTAATATAGTTACCAGTCAATTAACTTCTATAAATGGAAAATTTGATGAAGAAGTTAGGGATCTTTTGATTCTGTGTTCTTTGCCAGAAAATTGGAATAGCTTGGTAATGGTTGTTAGTAATTCTATTTTTGGTTCGAATACATTGAAATTTGATGATGTTGTTGGTGTTATTTTGAGTGAGGAAATTCGTAGGAAAAGCTTAGGTGGAACATCCACATTAGGAAGTTTTTGAATGCAGAAAGCAGGGGCAGAACAAAGGAGAGAGGAAACAATTCTAGAAGTCATGGGAAGTCACGAGGAAAATCAAAGGACCAAAGGTCCCAATCTAGAAACAAGAGGGATTGTTGGTACTGTGGTAAGCTGGGTCATTTAAAGAAAGATTCTTGGTCTCAGAAAAATAAAGGAGACAAAAAGGAAGGATATAAAAAAGAAAATGTGGTAAGTAATAAATCTAATGAGGATGCTTTGATTATTTCCCTTGATAATGCTGATGATTCTTGGGTGATAGATTTAGGGGCTTAATTTCATGCTACACCCCATAGAAGTTATTTTCTTGATTATGTCCAAGGGGATTTTGGGCTAGTTTATTTGGGAGATAATGAACCCTGTCAAATTGTTGGAAAGGGAAGAATCAAGATTAAGTTGCAGAATGGGAATCATTGGCTACTACATGAGGTAAGGCGCATTCCAAAGTTAAAAAGAAATTTAATTCCAACAGGGAAACTAGATGATCAAGGTTGTGTTGTTACATTTAGTGATAAAAATTGGAAGGTTACAAAAGGTGCCTTAGTGGTAGAAAAAGGTGTGAAAGTAGGCACCTTATATCTTTGTACAGGTCATATCGTTCCTTCTACTTTAGCTATTGCAGATAAAAATCAATGTTTAGGAATAGTTGTTGCAGTTCAGCAGGCAGAAAATTAGATAGTTGCTATGGATTCTGAATCAACATTGTGGCATAATAGACTTGGGCATATGAGTGCAAAAGGTATGAAAGTACTTCATTCAAAGAATGTTTTACTAGGTCTGAAATGTGTTAATATGGATTTCTGTGAAATTTGTGTGTATGGAAAATAAAAGAGAGTTTTCTCAAGGATGGGAAGCAAAAGAAAGATGAGAAATTGGAGCTTGTGCATACAGATGTATGGGGACCAGCTCAAGTATCTTCTCTCGGTGGCTCTTGGTATTATGTCACTTTTATTGATGATGCAACAAGGAAGATATAGATTTATTTCCTTAGGCATAAATCTGATGTATTTGAAACTTTTAAGAAATGGAAGAGTTTGGTTAAGAATGAGACAAGTAAAAAGTTAAAATGTCTCAGATCTGATAATGGTGGTGAGTATTGCAACAAAGAGTTTGAATATTATTGTTCCTCTAATGGTATTCGTAGGCAGAAAACGGTTCCGAGGACTCCATAGGAAAATGGAGTGGTTAAGCGCATGAATAGAACAATAATGGAGCATGCACAAAATATAAGATTGCATGTTGGGTTTCCTTTAAACATGTGGGTAGAGGTTGTAAACACTTCTATTTATTTAATCAATAGAGGTCCCTCTAATCCTTTGGGTTGTGGTATTCCAAAGGAAGCATGGACAGGTAATAAGGTGAGTTATTCTTTTCTCAAGACCTTCAGTTGTGAAGCATTTGCACATGTAGATTCTGAAAATAGAACCAAACTTGATGCAAAATCAAATAAATTTATATTTCTTGGATATGGCATTGATGAATTTGGTTATAGGCTTTGGGATTTTGAAAATCAAAAAATTGTGAGAAGCAGGGATGTCATATTCAATGAGAAATTGTTGTATAAAGATCAGTTGCAACAACATGAGAAGAAAGAAAATGATTATGTAGTGTTGGATGATACACCAAACAATGATGTTCCAGTGGTTCATCATGCTCTGCAACAACAACAATAACAAATACCACAAACTCCAGTGAATGTTAGACGATCTTCAAGGATAAGTAGACCTCCAAAAATATTTTCTCCCTCTTTGTATTCAATTTTATTAACTGATGTCGGTGAACCAAAATGTTATGATGAAGTTATGCAAGTGGATACCAAGGTTTAATGGGAGCATGGAATGGAAGAAGAAATGGATTCCTTGCTGAAAAATTAGACTTGAGAATTATGCAAGTTGCCTGTAGGTAAAAAGGCTTTACCAAACAAATGGGTTTATAGGCTGAAAGAGGAGGATGGAGGTAAGAAAAGATTTAAAGACAGATTAGTTGTAAAGGGATTTGCACAAAAAAAGGGTATTGATTTTGATGAAATCTTTTCTCCTGTTGTTAAAATAAATTCTATTCGTATTGTTTTAAGTATTGTGGTTACTGAAGATTTGCATTTAGAAAAAACTTTATGTTAAAACAACCTTTCTCCATGGTGATTTGGAAGAGGAAATATATATGGAACAACCACAAGGGTTTGAGGTCAAAGGTAAGGAGAAACTTGTGTGTAGATTGAAGAAAATTCTATATGGCTTGAAACAAGCACCTCAGTAATGGTATATTAAATTTGATAGTTTTATGGTTGAGCAAGGCTACAGTTGGTGTGATTCAGACCATTGTGTTTATTTTAAGAGGTTAGATGATGATAACTACATTATCTTATGTTTATATGTTGATGATATGCTTGTAGCAAGGTCTAACATGGATCACATAAGGGAGTTAAAATAGCAGTTAAAATTCATTTGCTATGAAGGATTTGGGGGCAGCAAAGAAAATCCTTGGTATGAAGATTACAAGAGATAGGAAAAATAGATTTTTTTTTATCTCAGGCTGATTATGTTGAGGTGTTGTAGAGATTTCATATGGAAAATGCAAAAGCTATTAGCACACCTTTGCCTGATCATGTTAAGTTGACTAAGGATATGTGTCCAAAGACACAAGAGGATGAAGAAAAAATGTCCAAGGTACCATATGCTTCAGCTGTAAGTAGTTTAATGTACACCATGGTATGCACAAAACCAAATATTGCACATGTTGTAGGAGTTGTTAACAGGTATACGAGTCATCTCAGTGTTGAGCATTGGAATGCGGTAAAATGGATTCTCAGGTACTTGAGAGGTACGTCAGTTTTATGTTTTGGGGGCTCTAATATTGATTTAAAGGGCTATGTTGACTCAAATTTGGTAGGGGGTATAGATACCATGTGGAGTACCACAAGATATGTATTTACAATTGGTGGGACAACAGTGAGCTGGATTTCTCAGTTGCAAAAGGTGGTTTCTTTATCCACCACGGAGGTAGAGTATGTTGATGTAATAGAGGTGGCAAAGGAGATGATATGGTTGCAACTTTTCATGGAAGAGTTGGGAAAACAACAGGCTGAAAATTACTTGTTTACAAATAGCCAGAGTGCTATACATCTTGTAAATAATTCTTCCTTGCACTCTAAAACAAAACACATAAAGTTGAGATATCATTTCATTCGGTCAATGTTGGAGGATGGATGGGTCAAGTTGGACAAGATACATACAGATGCCAATCCATCAGATATGTTTACGAATGTGGTGACAAGGGAGAAGTGGAGCTCCTCTTCAGCTTCAATTGGCCTTCAATTGAATTCAGGTATAACATAGTAGCAGGGTCCAAGGTGATTATTTCCAGTGGGAGCTGTAAGTGTAGTGGTGTAGTCCAGGATCAGTTTCCAAGTGGGAGATTGTTTGGTGTGGAGCCTGATCTGTCTCCAAGTGGGAGATTGTTGTGGTATGTGGTGACTGATCATGCTATAATGTACACCTGGCATGTATCCTCACAATTTTTTTTTTCCATTTTTTTGCATTGTCACCAAAAAAGAAAAAAAATGACTTTGTAAAACCCTAATTCTGGAAGCTTCTAAAAAGCTTGTTATAATGGGTTGGGATGGGGGTTACAGTATGTAGAAAAAGGTGATTATTCCTGAGATTGTAATAATTTTTTCACTGGATAATAAAATCATTGGATGGCTGCGGTTTTGTGGATGTAACCCGGATTGGGTGAACCACGTTAAATTTTTTGTGTTGTCTTGTTTCTGCTATAATTTTTTGTGTGATTTATTTCTCTGTTTTATTGATCAAATCTACATTTAACTATTAGATATCTACTTTCTAACCCTAATAGATTTTCCATTTTGGTGTTTCCAAGTTGACAAGCTTTGAATTGTTTCAGGAAGTCTAAATAGGCCTAAAAGGCAGGGGATAGTCATTATTTAGTGGTGTTTTTTACAAAACAGAGTTATCTAAATATTTGATATGTTTAAAAATGGATTGAAAGTTACCTCAAAAGCATCTTATAGTTTGGAGTTTGGGTCTGGATTAGGATTTATGTTTGACAGTTTATAATTACATGGCTACTAGGAATTTGGTCTCAATGAAGGAAAGGCTAAAATATGAAAGGGAAGACTTAGGTAGGTGTTTTTTTGGGTTGAGTAAGTGTTCCTAAGGAGTCTGAAGGTGATGAGTAACCTGGTTAAGGGTCTGTGTGTTCGTAAACCAAAATTTGATTTGTGAAGGAGAGTTGACTTAAAGGATGGTGAATTGAGATGGGTGAAACCTATTGTTGACAAATTTGTAATTTTGGACCCCTTAACATTGCATCAAGGTGTTAGTAGATAGTCTTTGATATGTTGGATTTAGCATTATCACACTTCTCATCCCACTTGTAGGTTATCCCTTTATGGAGAAGATGCAAAAAGGAGTTCATTTTATTTGATAGTTGCGCTATGAACCTCCTGATGGACTGTAATCTTCCTTGTAACCCTCTCATCTGCTTTAGTGTTTGTGGTGGTTCCATGTCTAGGATGGCTTTTACCTTTTTTGGATCAATTTCTATCCCTCTTTGTGAGATGATGAATCCAAGAAGTTTCCCTAATGTGACTCCAAAGACACTTTTTTGGATTTAGCTTTACTTTGTATTCTTCTAGCCTGTCAAAGATTGGTCCTAAGACTTGTATGTGCTAACTTCTTTGCTTTGATTTTTCCAAAATATTGTCCACATAATATTCAACTATTTTTTGGATCATGTCATGGAAGATGAGGGTCATTTACCTTTGATAGGTTTCTCCTGCATTCTTTAGCCCAAATGGCATCACATTCTAGTAATAGGTTCCCCAAGGATAAGTGAACATAGTTTTGTGTTGATCCTCCTTGGTGATTATGATTTGATTGTAGCCTTAAAAACCATCCATGAATGACAACATTTCATTCCCAACTGTTAAGTATACAATAAGGTCTATATTAGGAAGAGGGAAATCATCCTTCAAACATACCTTGTTTAAATCTTTGAAATCAGTGCATATTTTGATGCCCCCAGTGGGTTTTGAGACTAGTACCAGGTTTGAAACCCACTCAGGATAATCTATCGGTCGAGTGAATCCAACGTCAAAAAGCTTTTGTAACTCAAGTTTGACCAAGATTGCTATCTGAGGGTGCATCTTCCTTAATTTTTGCTTGACTAGCTTAGCTTCAGGATAGACTGCTAAGTGATGCACAACCACTTTTGAGTTGAGCCCTGACATATCTGTGTATGACCATGCAAATTTTTCTCTATGCTCTTTTAGGAATGTTGCTAGGTTTTTTTGCTCTTCATCCAACAAGGATTTGACAAATAAAGTAATCTTAGGTGCTTCTTCAGTACCCACATTGACTGGTGTGGCCTTTTTTGCTAGTACTGCTGACTTCTTTGGATGCATTACACTAAGGGGGAGATTTAATCCCTCATCCTTGGGTTCCTCAAAGAGGTTTTCACCATTGGATGCATCCTTTGTTTTTACTTTTTTAGGATCATAAAGTGCCACAGTGTGGTTTTCACGTAAAGATCTGCATGTTAGTTGCATTTCATTTATTTTACGACTGAAGGATTCAATTGCCTCCCCATGGTATGCCCATGTGTCCAGCTCTATGTCAAAACCTGCTTTATGATCTTCCCATGGTAAGTTGTCACAAAGTCCCATGAATTCTGAGATCGCTTCATCGTTTTCGAATAAATCTAGAATCGGTGGTCCTTGCTGGTCCATGTCAATGAGTTGTGGGTAGAATAGGCATATTTTAGTTGGTTGATTGTTTCAAGTAAAGGATGCAACACATATCATGAAGAGGGTGTTTTTTTCAAATAGGTCAGAAACATCCAGGGGGAAGTCATCTAAGGTCATATCATGTGATGTAGGTAACCAAGAGGAAGCCTCAACTTGTTTAGCAGAAGTACCTTTTCCAATAAGGGTGACCTTGCTAGTGGTACAACCTAGGCCAAGATTCTTTAGTCATTTCTCAGGAACGATGGGATCTAGCAAACCATTATCATTCTTTCCTAGCTTCTCATTCTTGTTATATCCCATTCCCTTCATTATCTACAAGCCTTTGTTATCATCTTCCATGGGAAGAGCAAGAATGGGTCGTTCATCCTGATAAAGGAGTTTAGAGATATCTTCCTCATTGACATATTCTTGATTCAAATCTCCCCATTTAGTGAAGGTAGTAGCTGCCATTTTGATAGTTTCAGTCTTTTTGTTGTCAGTTGTAGGTTTCCCATGAGATTAAGAAGTAGGTAGCTCTCCTAAGACAAAGGTGTTATTCATTAGTTTTTAATTCCCACAACCATCATCTTGGATTACTACTTTGATATCAGGTATGTTCTGCACAATAGGTGTTTTTGCTTCTAAAGTGGATGCAATGGATGATGGGTCAGCAAATGAGGTGGAAGGTGTAGGACCTTCATCATTCTTAGGCATTTGGGGGATTTTATAGAACTTGGCTTCAATAATTTTCCAGCAGTAAAAAGGCTCAGGATCTCCATGGATAGTGATCTCTTTGCGCTCAAAAGGAAACTTCACACATTGATGATAAGTCAAGGCTAGAACTTTTAAAGCATGGATCTAGGGTCGGTCAAGCAAGATGTTATAAGGAAGATCAAGGTCTAACACTTGGCATGTAGTTTCTGCAATGAGAGGCCCTACTTGAATGGGGAATGCAATGATTCCTTGTGATACCCGTTCTTGGTCATCATATAATTTGATGGTGGTACTCTTTTCTTTCTCAATAGTATCCTATGAATAACCCAAATTTTTGATCAGCTGAAGGGAGCAAATGTTCAATCTAGCACCTCTATCTACTAAGAATATTTTGACCTTGTTCTTATGAATGATAACCTCAAGTTGTAAAGCATGGTTATGAGATGACTATGACAACAGGTCTTGCTCGAAGAAGGTGAGATGATGATTAGTGATATGGCCTACCATAGCTTGAAACTGATCGGTATCAATATTCTTGGGAACGAATGACTCTGATAAAGCTTTCTCCATGATTTCCCTATGTGTAGGTGATAGCCTCAATATTTCTAGGATTGATATCTATGTGGGGGTCTTTTTGAGTTGTTCCAAGAGATTGTACTTGTTGGTACTTGATGTTGGCGGAGTAGGTTTTTCCCTAGATTGGGATTGGATTCCTTGGATGGCGACTTTACCACGTCGTGTGGTGACTCCACACTCTATACTATGCCATTTGATGGTGACAACGGTGATGATGCTATCATAGGAAGCAACTACATTGGAATAGGTATGTTGTACGTTAGTGTAATCCTTAACTTTTCCAGTGTTGTTTGCTTTGTTATGATCTGGCATAGGGTTCTTGTATATCTTAAGATCCTAGTTCCCATATGGTACCTCAACAAATATGGTGTCATTTTCTATGGGGTCTTGGATTATTTTTTTGAGCCTCGTGCAGTTTGTTGTTTTATTTCCTTTGATCTTGTGAAAATCACAAAGGTTCTTCTCGTTGTACTGGGATGGTTTCTCTTGTGGTTCTTAATAGTTTTCAAAGTTGGGAAGTGTTATCAGATTTGACTCTACCAACCTTTTCATGATGGTTTCGATGCATTTAGATAACTGTGTGTACTTGCCTTTAGGGGTTCAACTTTGCATTTTAGTGTTATTGATTTGATTATTCTGTAAGGGTGTTGTTTGTTGTATAGTTGGTTGGATGTTAGCAACTTGAGTGTTGTTTGTCCTAGGAGTACTTAGGACTAGTTTAGCATCTTCCACATCATCGTTTGTAACGTTCTTGTTCTTAGCCTAGACACGAGGCTTGTCATTTGAACTAGTTGATGGGTGGTTGTCTTTGTAAGCTTGAGTTTTTCCCTGTGAGATTAGAGCTCTCTCGATGTTAAGGGCTCTAGGGACAAGCTCATCATATGATGTAATGCACTGCATTTTCAAGTGGAAGGATAGATATGGATCTAGATTGGTGACGATGATTCCCACTTGTTTTTCATTGGGAAGAGGCAACTTGCTTTTACTAGCTCTCTAATGCCACTGTTGTAAGAAACTAGCAAAATTTTCTCCTTTGTTTTGCCTAAGAGTGTATAATTCCTCTAGACTGACATCCATGTCAAGATTGAAGGAGAAATGATTGATAAATTTATCAGGAATTTCTTGAAATTTTTTGATACTGGGAGGCAGATGAGAAAACCAATCCATAGCATGACCTGTTAAAATTCGAGAGAAAAGGCACATCAAATATGAATCATTGTAAGCCACCTCCATGCACGTGATGTTAAATTATTTGATATGGTCCATAGGACTTCCTCTCCCTTTATATTTATCAAATTTGGGTATTTCAAAACCAGGAGGGAATGGTACCATTGTGATGTTTTAGTCAAATGGATATGGACATAAGTTCTGTGTATGGGGCTTCTTTTCCTTGCCCATGCGAAGGTCCTACATTTCTTGTGAGAGCGCCTTAAATTGTGATGCTAGATCATCTTGCGGGTTGGGTGGAGGAACATATGGTGGGATGATGGATGAATTGTATGGGTGTATGGTGGTGTAAGAATCGGTGAAGGTGATTGGGGTATTGATGTATATGTTCCTAATGTGTTTGGATTGATGATCGATTAAGGATTATAATAGGAACCTCATTGTTGATGTTGGGCATAATGTTGAGCTAGTAAGGCTTGTTGTTGAGCTTGTTATTGTTGTTGCACCACTAGGGCTTGTTGTTGGTCCTATTGTTGTTGCTGTGTTGTTAAAGTTGTTTGATGGGCTTGATGTTGTTGTTGTGCTACTAATGTTGCTTGTTATTGTTGTTGTTGTTGATGTGCTAAGGCTACTTTTGCTACTAGCGGCGCTTGTTGTTGTTGTTGCTGCTATTGCACTAAGGTTGCTTGTTGTGTTGCTGC
This sequence comes from Sequoia sempervirens, assembly GCA_007258455.2. Classification (NCBI taxonomy): domain Eukaryota; kingdom Viridiplantae; phylum Streptophyta; class Pinopsida; order Cupressales; family Cupressaceae; genus Sequoia; species Sequoia sempervirens. Next base: position 75,294 of record VDFB02340790.1, read on the forward strand.
TTGTTGTTGTTGCTATTGTTTTTTTGGTAAGGCTACTTGTTGTGTTGTCGCTTGTTGTTGTTGTTGTTGTTGTGCTGCTAGGGCTTGTTGATAGGCTTGTTGTGGTTGTTGTAAGGCTAAGGCGTGTGCTTTCAATGAGGGATCAGGTGGTTTTTGGGACATCAGTGGAGGATTATGGATATTGATGTTTTGAGTGGGTAATGAATTGGTGATGAGATGTTGGGGATTCCCTTGGTTCAACATTCCTTTTAAGATAGTAGATTGGAGTGGAGGAATGTATGTTTGAGATCTTGTTTGATTTGGCATAGTAAAGGGGACTGTGGGAAAAGATGAGGATGGTGCCATTAGATTATGCGATGGAAATGACACACTAGGACCTTGAGTCCATTGATTAAAAAGGTTTCCTTGTCCCATGTATTGAGGATTTCCTTGTGTTAGGGATGTAGATAATGTATTACTTGTGTTGATAGGATTTGTTACCAAGGGATTTATTTGAGATGGGTTGATAATGGATGGGATGGATGTGTTTTACAAAGCCAATGGTATGGATGAACCAATTGGAGGATTGGGTAAGGATGTCCTTGTTTGCTTTAAGGGTTGATTTTGTGGTATGGTAGTGATATACCCTTGCGCGATGTTTTGAGATACTTGATTTGCACTGCTTTGCGTGATGGTAGGAACACTTGTGGTACTCATGGGTATGGATGAAGAGGGATGTCCTCGATATGTGGAAGTCGTGGTGGAGCAATGAAGGTTGAGAGGTGTGTATGGTTTTTTAGGATCTTCGGGAATGGGAGGAGCACCAAAGGTAGGTGTCCAAGTGGTTGTTGGAGGTGGGGGATTAGTATCAAGGGTACCCACAAGTGTGTTGCTTCCAAATGAAAGAGCATGACCAAAGTCTTTGGCAAGGCTTGTTGCAACATTGGGAATGTAGGTTTGATGTAGCCCTAGTGATGGAGTTGTGGAGCCATGTGTCAAATTTTGTACAACAAATGATGGGGAGATAGGAGCTATGTCATTTTTAAAGGCTTGATGTTCCATGAGTTCTTCTCTAGTTAGTTCAAATAGATTGTTTGTGATATCTATTAGGGGAAATTTACATAAAAAATGGGCCTCCTAAGGAACTCTAAAAAACCAAAAAGTATCTCAAATAATACAAATTATTTAAATATAAAAAATATAAATTACTTAACAACATGAGTTAAGTGGGGACACATGTTTCTATTATAATTAATTAAAAAACTCAAGTCCATTATTTTTTAAAAAGTGGTAACATATATTTTTATTGACAAACTCAAGTTCATTTTTTTAAAAAAGTGGTAACATATATTTCTATTATAATTTATTAAAAAACTCAAGTTCACTTTCTTTTCTTGATTATTTGTTTTTATTTAAAAAATGGTAAAGTAAAAATAACTTTAGATATTTTATTTTATACTTAATATTTTATTTTATATAAAATTTATATACTAGTATATTTATATTTAAAAATATATATCTAAAGTAGTCAAGAATGTCTCTTTTCCATAGTTTATTTAATTTTCTCACTTTTTTTTTCTTCCATCATTTTAATTTTTTAATTTTTTAATTTTTTTTGGTTTGATATTTTTGGTGATTTTCTCTAATTTTTTCTCCTTCCAATTTCTTTTTTGGTTTTTATTTTTTATTTTTCAATTTTTTTTATTTGACTGCATAGACATAATTAAATCAAGTTTCATATTATAGATTTATGATTTTGTATATTTATAATTTTATATATATTTAAATTTATGATTCTATAGAGTTAGATTTATTATGTTATGTAGTTTATTTAAATAAACACGTTTATAAGTTTTATAAACAATGGAAAAGTACAAGTAACTGTAGATATTTTATTTTATACTTAATATTTTATTTTTTATAAATTTTATATATTAAATCAAGTTCCATATTATAGATTTAGATTTATTATGTTAAATATGTTTATAACAAGTTTTATGATTTTAAATATATTTAAGAAAAATTTTGTTAAAATATTTTTGAAATGCTTTTTATATATATTTTTGTTTTAAGAATGAAAACATTTTTTAAAAAACATAATAATTTCTATAGTAGAATTTAAGAATATAAATCTAAAAAACAAAAAGAATATTTTACATTTAGAAAGATGAATGAGATAGAATAGGATATGTAGAGTTAAATTAACCATCATGAGTTAATTCCTAGGATTTTAGAAATTTTTATTTTATAAAATAAATAATTTTATTTTTATTTTGGATGATGTCATCGTAACGATTGATGTCATCTTTTAATTGATTTTTGATAACTCAAAAAGCTAATGTAAACCTATTCGGTTCCTCCTAGCTCGAGCATAATAGTTTCTTAACTAGAGGTTATGATTGCGATAAAGTATTAAGGCCCACTTCCTACCAAACTTGGAATTATGATACCTATGTCTGTAATGGGGACATGTAGATCTTCCCCTATGGATTTTGATTGTGTGATAGATCATTTAGGGGAGTTCAAGATCATGATTATGTGAGAAATTGGAAACATTGGAAAAGACTAAGATTTTGATAGTAATAGGAGGAATACAAGTTTAGATTGTGTCTTGAAGCACATTCATAAAATTTGTATACCAATCTAGTTCTAGTTTCGTGAAGTGCCCAAAGGTGTGTCTTCAGAGCTTTTGGACTAAGATGCCTAAGTATAAAATGACGGTTTGTAGACCTTACTTTAGGGATCCTGACTTTGTGTGAGATCATTTAGAAACAGTTCAAGTTTATAGAAGAAAGGAATATATTTTTTGCCACGCGAGTGGTGGTAATGTGGGCCTTCCAAACCTCAATATTAGTTTGTTACTCTTCTTCTTCTAAAATGGTTGTTGTGTTTCTCCATTGGGTAGGTGTTTCTTTTGTTTCAAAAGTGAAGCTTCTCAAACTACTGATGATGTCGGTTTGTTCTTCATTAATGAGTTCAAATTTGGTTGAATTATAGCACCTGCAAGATCAGGTTGTTCAACAGGAGCAATCAGTCTCCAAATAGTCATGTGGGGTTCAATTGCTAGTTTTGTTGGCAAAACAAGGACAGACAACTGAGAGGGGGGGTGAATCAATTATCACAGAATATTAAACTTTTCAAACTTAATTTAACTTTAATCTCAGATCTGATGAATGAACAATAAACCATAAACAATCAACACATCAGAAACATAGAGAACACCAAGATTTTTTTACGTGGAAACCCTGTTAGGGGAAAAACCACAGTGGACGTTAGTCCACAAGATTATACCTTGTCAAAAGTATAAAGAATAATAATGAGAATGCACATGCATTCAGGCACACTTCCTAGAGCTCACTACTTAGATACAAGAGGGCTCATTGCCCAAGAAATATTTGGATTAAAATGATCTAGATTGTGAACTGAGAAAATAGCATCTACTAATGCCTAGTTACAGTTCTGGTTAAGCACAAAAACACTTCTTCACTCTACTTCACTCTTCTTCACACTCTGCTTCTGCCTTCGAATGATCTAAACAATATTCACACACAATACTCGAAAACTTCACACTTGCACACTTCCAAATGATAAAAAAATTGCTCTCATATATTCACAACATGAATTACATCAACAACTTCATCAGCCAAAACAAAATATAAAACATATTTTCAATGTCGGCCCAAATTTACAAATAAATTTTCAATGTGAATCAAATTTCATCAGCCAAGATTATGTTGTGACGCAAAACAACATCCTCGAGTGTGCCAAACATTCAAATTTTAATCTCCAAGGATCCACAACACGTTACAACCACCATGTCAACCAAGAACATGAAAACCAAAACACATATGAGAAAAATCTTTGACTACGAACACACCGATCAACGCAGACATGCAACAAAGATAGAGAATGATCTAGAAACATCCACAATCATTAAGGACCATCAGAGAAACATCTGCAACAACCAAGATTACTAGAATCACACCATCTTCACTTAGGAACACTTACTGAAACCACAAAAAAACTATCAGAATACAACTGTTCATAACATGATCAAAACTTCACACGGACCTCTAAAACTTCTGGTGGATAACCTAGATACTCTCAGCAATAAACCCTTTAATCCACAAAAATTGATCATCAACGTACTGAGCACGACACTTTCATGACCTTCACTATTTCACTAGCAACCTGCAACTCTTTCTTTTACAATTTTCTCAATATCCTCGACATATACAACCTTCAAAACATCAATGCTAATAGTGTTGACATCAATGACAACTACATATCAACAACACAACCACAACATCCAACAATCTCCCCCTTTTTCATTGATGGCAACACATGATGTGAAAAACTCCATCAACGCAACTCTCAATCAACACTTACTCCCCCTTAGATTATGATTCTTCTTCCACAATTTCTCCCATAGGGCTCTTCTCCCTAGATAATTCATATTTTTTCACATTTCTCTTCTCCCCCTTTGACATCAATGGAAAAGATAAACATTATCTTTCCACATACAAGCTCTGAACAACATATTTGTACATCTAACTACTCCCCCTGAGTAGCAGCCACAAAAACATCAATCTAGATCAGAATATAGCTATGAAGCACACAGATTGATGCAAGTGAATGAATCTATAGTTCTTATCAAGAGGGGTAATCACCCCTAGCATCCCTCTAAGATACTCAAAAGTATCCTTTGGGAACGACTTGATGAAAATGTCTACAACCTATTCTTTGGTAGGAACATACTCTAATCTGACTTCTTTCTCACTCATTTTCTCCCTCAGGAGGTGAAACTTGATTGATATATGCTAGCAATATACTCTCCCTTAACAGTAGATAGGGAAATGGAATTATGTTTTTTGCTCAACCAAGATACCAACTTCTTCCCTAGGAAGAAAGCACCACCACTAGTACTTTTCATGTCATCTACATCTCCTGCCCAATCTGCATTAGTATAGGCACTCAAGGTAAGATCATCATCTTTAGGATACCAAAGCATAAAATCAACTTTCCTTTCAGACATATGAAGATTCTCTTTACAATAGTCACATGAGATTTTTTTAGATCAACTAGAAATCTAGCAACCATACATACAACATTCATGATGTCTGGTCTTGTCTGAGTTAAGTAGAGAAATACACCAATCATTGACCTATATCTTGTTTGATTTTCCTTAGAAGATTCATCATTCTATGTTAACTTGCATTCGGTTACCATGGGTGTACCAATAGGCTTTGAGTCTTCAATGTCAAACTTCTTCAGTAGCTCTCTCACATATTTGGACTGAGATATGAAAATCCCAGAAAGAATTTCATCTCTCCAATCATACTCATTTCAAATTCACTTTTCATTTCATTAGCAAAATTCATACATAAATCATCATCTCCTCCAAAGATAATGTCATCAACAAAAACTTCAATAATCAACTCTTTATCATGATCCAACTTAAAATACAAGTTGTTGTCAGTAGTACCTTTATTGAATTCAAGCTTTAGTAAGTATTTATCTAGTCTAGAATACCAGGCTCTGGGGGCTTGCTTGAGTCAATATAGAGCTTTCTTCAATTGGAAAACCATGTCTTCCTTGTCAGTCAGTTGAAATCCATTAGGTTGTTCAACATATACTTCTTCTTCTAACTCACCATTCAGAAAGGCTGACTTCACATCCATTTGATAGACCTTATAATTCTTATATATGGCATAAGCAAGAAATAATCTTATAGCTTTAATTCTGGCAATAGACGCAAAGGTTTCTTCAAAATCAATACCTTCCATTTGTGAATACCCTTTACATACTGGTCTTGCTTTATTTCGGACCACTTCACCTTGTTCATTCAACTTATTCTGAAAGACCCATTTAGTACCAATCATATTTTTATATTTAGGTCTAGGAACAAGAATTCATGAATTATTCTTTTCAATATGTGTCAGTTCTTCCTTCATGGCTTCCATCCAGTGTTCATCATTGCAAGCTTCATTGACATTTTTAGGCTCAGTTTTGGAAATCAAACAATATTCTTCTGCAATCCTTCTTCTAGTCTACACACCTTTATTCTTGTCTCCTATAATTTGATTCTCTCAATGATTCAATCTCACATACCTCAGAGTTTTAGGATTCACTCGCACTTTTGGTTCTTTTGTTCTTTCTTTTGCACTTCCACTTGTCTCTTCTTGACTTTCTTGATTTACCAGAACAAGTTGAACTTGATTCTATGTTTGAGCATTCTTCCCTTTGTCTGAACTATCTTGTTGGTCATCTGAATCACATCCACAATATTTAGATGATCTAGCAGAGTCCTCATCAACTCTAACATTTTCACTTTCAACCATTTTTCTCAATCTTCTGTTATAGCACCAGTAAGCCTTGTTCTTGGTAGAGTAACCTAGAAATATTCCTTCATCGCTCCTTGCATCAAAATTTCCTATGTCCTCATCTCTCTTAATGTAGCACTTGCTTCCAATTTTTTTGAAATATTTAACAATAGGCTTATAACCAAACCATAGTTCAAAAGGAGTCTCACCAAAGATACCATTGAGATTTACCCGATTTAAAGTGTACACAACAGTGTTCACTTCTCTCCAATAGATGTGAGGCACATTTCCTTCTATCATCATTGTTTTAGCAACATCCAGAATTGTTCTATTCTTCCTCTCAACAACTCCATTTTGTTGAGGGCTTCGGTGAGTAGATAGTTGTCTTTTGATTCCATGCTCTTCACAAAAAGAATTGAACTCCCTGGAGGTGAACTCACCACCTCTATCTGACCTTAGGCACTTTATCTTCAGACCTGTCTCATTCTCTACCATAGCTGTGAAAATTTTTAACTTCTCTAATGCTTCACATTTTTCTCTTAAGAAAGCAACCCATATCATCCTAGAGTAATCATCAATAAGCAACATAAAATACCTTTCTCCTTGTAGACTTTTAATTTTGGAGGGACCACACAGATCAGTATGCACCAGCTCCAGCACTCCATTAGAATGATACTTTTTACTCTAAAAAGAAACTCTAGTATGTTTTCCCATCTGACATTCCTTGCATATTGTATTAGAAGGCTTCACTAGCTTAGGTAGATCTCTTATTGCTTAAATGGAGCTTACCTTGACAATGTTATTAAAATTCACATGACACAGCATTCTATGCCACAACCAGCTTTCATCTACTTGAGCAATTAAACAACTTACATTACCAGCACTCAGGTGAAAAATATTACCTCTTGTCTTTGTACCTAAAGCAATCATATTTCCAGAACTTCCAAGTATCCTGCATCTTCCGTCTTTGAACTAAAGATCATAACCCTTGTCCACCATTTTTCCAACACTCAACAAGTTATGCTTTAAGCCTTCAACATAAAGGACATCATCAATGTTATGTTTACTACCAAGACAAATAGATCCTCTGCCATAGATCACACTAGCATTGTTATCTCTAAATCTTACAACCCCGCCATCATATTTCTCTAGACTTACAAATTTGCTTTTGTCACCAGTCATATGATGTGAGCATCCACTATCAATAACCCACTCATCCTTTTCTTCAATTCGGGCTGCAAGAGATTTCTCAATTTTAGAAAATTCAATAGCCACCAGACCATTTTCCTTGATAGCAATGAAAACCCATTCATCTTCATTTTCATTTTCTTTATCAGATTCTTCATCAGTCACACCTTCTTCAACAAAATAGCATTTCTTTTGAAATCTAGGTTTGTAAGGCTTAGACCTAGGAACTCTTTCATAACACCTTGAAGCAAAAATGACCTATTTTATTGCAAGAGAAACATTTAATAGGCAACTTTCATTTATACTTGCCTTGTCCTTTGCCTTCTTTCTTCACAATCAAAGCTTCAAGTTCTTCAACTTCTCTTTCTTCTTCTTCAAGTTGTTTCATCTCTTCCAAATACTTGAATATCTTTCTAGAGCTCGATCCTGGATCATTCCTTTTCTTGTTTCTTCTGGATACAGAAGCCTTAAATGCAGATTCAATCTTGAGGGCAGAATCACCAAATTCACTCAACTCAAAAGCAGCAAGTTTACCAATTAGCATATCTCTTGTCACATTTGTTACTGATCTGAATTCTCCAATAGCATGAGCCTTTGAATTGTAGGAGGGAGGCAATGATCTTAGCACTTTAGCTACAATTTCTTATTCATCCAAAATACCACTGACACATCTCATACCCATCACAATTTCATTTACTCTTTGCATAAAAGAAGAAATATTTTCATCTTCACCCATCTTCAAATTTTCATACTTGCCTTTCAAACTCTGTAGCTTAGTGACCTTCACACGTACATCTCCTTCATACAAAGTCTCCAGCTTCGTCCACATCTCATGAGTTGTCTTCATACCTATCACATTTGTCATTTTCCAATCCATTAGAGCACTCAACAAAGCTTCCATAGCCCTGATATTATTCTCAACTTCTTTAATCTCATCAGGAGTGGAAGGACCATTCTGAGGAATAGTATATCTATTCTTTGTAATCTTCGAGAAGGGTTCACCTAAACACCTCAAATGACATTCCATTCTGGCTTTCCACAGTGAGTATTTTTTTCCATCGAATCAAGGACTCTTCTTCTTGTAAGATGCCATCTTGGATCACCTCAAGCTTTTAAACTTCTTTAGAGCAACCTGCTCTGATACCAATTGTTGGAAAAACAAGGGCAGAGAACTGAGATAGGGGGTGAATCAATTGTCACAGAATATTAAACTTTTCAAACTTAATTTAACTTTAATCTTAGATCCGATGAATGAACAATAAACCATAAACAATCAGCACATCAAAAACACAAAGAACAAGATTTTTTTACGTGGAAACCCTGTTAGGGGAAAAACCATGGTGGATGTTAGTCCACAAGATTATACCTTGTTAAAAGTATAAAGAATAATAATGAGAATGCACATGCATTCAAGCACACTGCCTAGAGCTCACTACTCATATACAAGAGGGCTCACTGCCCAAGAAAGATTCAGATAAAAACCATCTGGATTGTGAACTGAGAAAATAGCATATGCTAATGCCTGGTTACAATTTCGATTAAGCACAAAAACACTTCTTCACTCTACTTCACTCTTCTTCACACTCTGCTTTTGCCTTTGAATGATCTGAACAATATTCACACATAGGACTCGCACACTTCACACTTTCACACTTCCAAATGATAAAACAATCGCTCTTATATATATGCAACATGAATTACATCAACAACTTCGTCGGCCAAAATAAAATATAAAACATATTTTCAATGTCAGTCCAAATTTACAAATAAATTTTCAATGCGAATCAAACACCATTGTCCAAGATTATGTTGTGACCCAAAAAAACATCCTCGAGCGTGCCAAATATTCAAATTTTAATCTCCAAGGATCCACAACACATTACAACCACCATGTTGGCCAAGAACGTGAAAACCTGAACACACATGAGAAAAATATTTGACCACGAACACACTGATCAATGCAGACATGCAACAAAGATAGAGAATGATCTAGAAACATCCACGAGCATTAAGGACCATTAGAGAAACATCCGCAACAACTGAGATCACTAGAATCACACCATCTTCACTCAAGAACACTAATTGAAACCACAAAAAAACTGAAAGAATAAAATTGTTCATAACAAGATCAAAATTTCACGCAGGCCTCTAAAAATTCTGGTGGATAAACTAGATACTCTCAGCAATAAACCCTTTAATCCACAACAATTGATCATCAATGTACTCAAAATGACCTTTATGACCTTCACGGTTTCACTAGCAACCTGCAACTCTTTCTTTTACAATTTTCTCAATATCCTCGACATATACAACCTTCAAAACATCAATGCTAATAGTGTTGACATCAATGAAAACCACATATCAACAACACAACCACAACATCCAAAAAGTTTATCTTGCTTAAGTGAATTTATTTTACCACAATCACTCGTCTTGATTAAGTTTTCAAACCAGATATTTATGTCCAAAACATCATAACTTTCACAATGTCCATTTTGTGAGAATCATGAGGTTGAAGCCATAATTTCCTATGTTGTCTTTGGAAAATATGGATTTGAGATATAAATCAAGATATTTAGAAATCTCTAAGGATTGAAATCCTTAAGACAAGTAGTAATATCAAGGATTTTTTCAAACGATATCCATATTTAAGCCAAAGTGTTTGAAATTTTGAGGAAGATAGTGAATGTTTTTTTATAACGTTTTGGAACCAAGAAATATATTAAACTAACTCACAATCATTTACAACCATAGGTTCAAAATGGTTATACTTGTTGAGTTTCCACTTGAATTTCGCCAAACACTAAGACATTGCGAATAGTTAGAGATTTGGCGACACTGGCTCCCCTCCACGGCACACACTTCTTGGGACCACCAAATCTCAAAATCCTTAAAATCCAAAGATCAAAAGGATTTTTCTATTTCAAAAATGAATAGTAAAAATGTGGGGCGGCTTCAGAATGACCGTTCTTGCACCAACAAGTATTAAGGATTTTGGATTCTAAACAATGACTCGTAGTAAGGGCTTTTGGTTCAAGGAATACTATGATAAACTCCCTCAAGAGGCCTCCCAACCCTTAGAACAAGGGATTTTTGCATCATAAAGATACTAGGGGAGAGCTATCATGTACTACTTCTTGTTGATTGTAATTTTCATCACAACCACACATTTATAAAGTGGTTCAAAAGAGCTTGGCTTTAGCTCGTTTCCGCTTGGGTTGTTCCCTCCTTTCGAAGTGGGGAGGTAGGCCTCTAAGGATAAACAATATCAAGGAAGTACATCCATAGTTTGATCATCTTTGTTCGTATGAACAAAGAGAGAACACACGCCACACCTTTTTCTCACACTCGCAAGGGATTCAATTTTAATCCAAATTGAAAGATGTAGGTGATTATACAAAGTGTTAGGAATGTTTCTGTTTCTCAAGGTCACCAAATGGTGCGAGATAATTGCATAAGTATTCAATAACAGAAGTATAAATCACAAAGCATAGAAAACAGTTGTAAATTTTAACCCTTAAGCTAAGATGACTTCATTTTATGCACCAAACAAAATATGAAGTTGCCTTGTTCAATTTTAAACCCAAAAGACAATGATGAGATGAGGGTTCAATTTTAGTCTCGTTTGAGCATTCATTTTAAACCCAAATGAAACTTAGTGAGGTCCTAGATCAGAAAGTAAAAAGCATAAGAAATTGGGTTATAATTTCCCCAAAGCATCAAACGCTTGTTACAATCATAAAATCTTAAGAAGAGAATTCTTTTTTCACTTTAGCTCCATGTTTTCCAACCTACAAAACCCTATTAGTCTAACAACTAGAACAATGTTAGAAGTGTGTTAGTATTCTGATAAATTGAGAAAATTTAAGCACATGCTAAAAAAAAGATCGTAAAACTTCTTACCCAAACTGGGTGTCACTATTTGCGACAGCGTCGCTATGGTGAAAATGGGCATTCCTCTGCAACAAGAACAGAGACATTATAGCATCAAAAAAAAAATGGACGTCACTCTGGTGAATTTGGGGCATCGTCATTTGAAATCTTTGATACCTTGATATTAAATTAGCGTTGCCATTTTTTAATTAGCGTCATTGTTTCAAATTGGGATAGCGCTATATGGCGACACACTACAAAATGTGTCACTGTAATTGATTTGGGTGTCGTTGTTTCCTGCAAAAAAGAAAATGAATGGAATTCGAGATAGAAACTGGTTAAATTATTGGTTTTCCCTCCTAGAGCCAGAATGTGACTGAGGATTATCAGTGTGGTCCGATTACACTTGATCCATGATGAATCAAAGCATAACATAGCCACTAATACTCAATCTTCAAACAAGATCATTCAAATCAAAGATAAACTAAACATTTATTGAAATGAAGCATTTGAAATATAAAACATGGAAATGTCTATTCTACCTCATTTCAAACTTATTCTATTTTGGAATTGGTGTCATGTTGATGTGGAACAATGACCCTTTCCCAATCCCATGATTAGTGAGCTTGTTTCGATCGATTCTATTGAAGAGAATCGATGAACCATTGTGATGAATGAATGAAAAAATGATTTATGCTAAATTGAACATGATGCAAGCTAAATTAACATGATTTTATGCTAAACTTGATCTAAATATGCAATTGCTAAGCTAATATAAGTGATATTTAAGCTAAAAGATTCAAACCCTAAGTTATAAACAAGTTAAGATGGATGCATGGAAGCCATTAATGAAAGCTTAAAACTAATATGCAACTAAAAATGAACTAAAATATGCTAAAAGTGAGTAAAGTATGAGTGTGAGTGTGAGTAAATTCAACAGCATAAGTTTGCAATTGAAAGATGGATCCATTTGTCTCCAAATAGTGTTCTATTTATATGAGAGCAAATGAGAAATGAAGGGCCGAGATTGAAAAGATTAATCAATGGTCAAGGATGGAGGAAATAGGACGCATGGATCATGGATTCTCATCAATGGGTGAGAATGCAAGATGAACATTTAATCAAGGGTTCTCATTTGTTCCAAACAAACAAAATTTTGACCTACACACATAGGTCACCAGGTGACTTGCTCAAGAGGTCATAGGTTTAGCTTGTTCAAGAAGCCAAGTGAGAATATTCTCTTTTTAAATGATTGGAGGAGAGATAATATTCTTTGGAATATTCATGGGTGAGGAAATAGTTATTTTTCTAATTAAAAAAAAGTTTAATTGTGGAAGAGGGGATGGGAATATTCCCCTCTTGGAGGAAAATTAGATTAATTGTTAATTAAATAAGGTTTAATTACACAATTAGGGGATTTGGAGGAATAATGTGATATTATTAAATTAAATGATTTAAGGAAAGGGGGAAAGGTGAGATGATATTTAATTAAATAACTTAGGGTATTTAATTAAATAAGATGCCATAGGGAATTAAATTAAATAGTTTGATTTATTTAATTTAATGAGATGAAATGTTAGCATGAAAGCGGGTGAATTAACCCATTTAAGTGCATTAGGTTAATAGAAGAAAATGATGCAATTAATTAATTAGCTAGGATAATTCAATTAATTAAGTGAAAAGAGGATGGGTTTCAAGAGGAAATGATGTTAGTATACCTAATTCAAGTGTATGATATCGTCTAGGACATTTTTCAGTGTCTACAATAACCAATTGACCAGTTGAAATCAATGACAACACCTTCAATCTTTCCATTCTTGCAACAATATAGGCATACGACAAAGTCATTATGTAATCACTTCCCTCTAGGGGAGGGGAATATTTCATGAGTCATTTCCTATTGAGTGGATGGAGAGGAAAGTGATGATGGTTTCTTGTGAACCCACTGGCTTGACCTCCTTTCATAGATTTTTTGGAGCTTCGCCTAATATAATAAAAAACATACACATTAATATATTAAAATGTAATCATAGAATGACACATAAATAAACAATAACTTAATGCCAACTCATAATCCCTCTAAAGAAAATATTGAATCTCTTCATCCGTATGAGGGGTACCTGTGGACAAACTTGAGTTATGACCCCCTATGACAAGCATCAAAAAAATAATTAAACTACAAATGAATATCATTCAAAATTACACTAATAGACATGGGATAAACAAAAAATAGAATATGAAAGTTACTAATCTAGCTCATACCTCTATCAAAGGCATCAAAGATAAAACTATTGTGGTAATTCCCTCCTCCACTATGTTATGAATACTAAGAGGAGTATGAATTGATATCACCTGATTGAAAACTTAAACAACATTATTAAATTACCAAACTATAACTAACATTATTTGACAAACATAAGGATTAAAATAGTCAACATTACCTCGATGAAAGATGTAAGATGACTCCCACCGACAAGTCTTGATGTCGAAGGCCCAACATCCACCTATTCACCATCCAATGTCAATTTTAAAATTACCATTCATATAAAGTAAATATATTTAAATGTACAATATTTATTATTTATTTTCTAATTATATACATGTGGCCTTGACATGGTCATACAATTGGGAGCTTAAAGGCCACCATACATAGGGTGAACACTCTGACCCTAAAATTTTATTACAATCAATTTAGTAATTTGGTTAATCTTACATTTGAAATTGAAATATAGTAAATTGAATCTAACCTTGTTCAAATTTACCTTCCTATCAATGTCAAATGTCTCATCTAGAAGGTCATCCATGAATTCCATTTCATCTAAAATAGATGTGTCTTGCTTCTAGCCAAGTGCATCATAATCATCCTTAGACCCAGTAACACAAAGAGACTCATAGTTTTCATAAATTTGAGGTGAACATCAAGACCTATAACCCTCACCTTCATCACCCTATACTAAAGGCTTAGTGTGCTATAAAAGGATCTTAGTGAGTAAGCTAATGGATTGTATGGTTTCAAACTCAACATTATTCTTCACAATGGAAGCAATTGTGACATGCTCAATGTTTGGCCTAGCATGAGGTCTCCATGCATGGTCTTGGGAATGATGTTCTCCCTCTCTAGACTATGCAAAGTCTCAAGCCTCCAACTCTACCTTGGAACTCTTGCATGTCAATATAGTTTGGGATCTCATTGCTTGAAAAAAATCGCAATAAAATTTCCTCATAAAGTATTGTGGGACCTCATTGTTGTTGCATGGAGGATGGTAAAAAACCATCCACCACCTATCCCAAAAATGATTCCTTATCCTCTGGTGTTGGCACCAATGGCTAGGGAACCTCCTACAATTTTCGTATAGAGGTGCATTATTTTATGGTTTAGTGAACAATGTGCATAAGTCAAATTTCAATATTTTTTGTTTTACTTGTTTATAGGATAATTTTTGGGCATAAAATTGTCTTGCTTCTTCCCTCTTGTTTAACCAAGAGTTGATTTGGACACTCATGAAATCTATGTGAGAGATGATAGATTTTAGTAAAGTGGTGAGGGTAGATCGATGGGAGGTTGTTCCACTCAAATCTCTCAAATTTTTAGTTAATGTTTCTATAAGAAAGTTAAGGTAGCAAAACAACTTCCTAAACTAATCTTGAGAGGAGGGTAATGCAAAAAATTTCAAATCTTTACAAAAGTTACAAAAATAAACATAAGTATCATGCACACTATGACACAATGATTTATGTGGTGCAAACCCTTTAGGGAGAAAAAGCTCACACTCCAAAATTTTCCCAATATATTATTTGGAAATCACAAAGATTACAAAATACTTGCAAAGCAAGCTTCTCACAGGAGTATCACCAACTAGAGATTTGGAGACAACACAACAACTATCAAAATCTCATAATACATCACCATACATAGTCATAATACAATTCCCTCATAAAATAGGGTTGTCTTCTAGGTAAAGACAATCCAAAAAATATCTACTTTCAAATCTGAGACTTAATTATGAATGGTAAAAATTTACAATAATAAAATATACAAAAAATGTGGCTTTCGAGGGCGCTAACCCCAAACCCCTCGTCAAGGAACGTTCCCCTTGCACCCCCACACTCAAATATATTAACCTATTGTAATCACAAGGATAAGACACCATTTCTCCTAGCAATTTCAAGTTCTTTCTTGTTGTTTTCTATTTTACCTAGGATATTTTCTTGCATCTTGAGAGGATGTCGAGGCATTGTTGAAGGGGTTTGTTGTGGTTGTTCTTCACTAGGGTTTTTGTGAATGGGTGAATTAAGGTTTTTATGAACTGGTGGGGGATTTTGAATTCTTGAAAATTAAAATAATCAATTAAAATAATTTCTCTTGCTATTTAATTGAATTTTACACCTAAAAAATAATGCATTACCTACCTCCTTAACCTCGTGGATGGTGTGGTAGCATTTGGGTGGCAATTTTGTGGCAATTTGATAAAATGAAAAATATGTGCACACTTTCCTTGGCTTGTGATATGTTGTAGGGTGTTAAGAGGTCGAGTTCAAATAAGCCCAACCTTTGCTCAATCATTATTTTATATCATAAAAAATGCAAGCATGTTATAACACGCTCACATTATGTCTTACATGGGCAAAAAAGTAGTTGTGGCCACTTTTTGGCCCCACGTCTTTCTATATTTACCCTCATGTTCTAGTTTTTTCTATATTGGGTCTGAGGTTTTTGTGACTTTGGCCTCCCTATTATGGTCTCTATATCTTTCGTCCATCCATTTTGTATCTGCTCGCTATTTTTTTTGTAAATATTTATCTAATTTTGATACAAGTTCAAGCCTATGGCCTTTTACTAAAAAATATATGTTTACAAAATTATAACTATATTCAAATTGAAATGAATATTTATTTGCATACAAACCAATTAGTATAAGTATTATAAATAAATGATTAAGTTTTTTATTCATTTCATAATCATGCCACCTTCTATAATGGTGATAGTAATTTTTATTTAAAATATTTACCACTTTCTTATCACCAATATTTTGTGAGGGTGAGATGAGAGTATAAAATGAGTAAATATTAATCTTATTCACCACTTTCTAATCACCTAGATCCTACTAGGGTAAGGTGAGAGCATACAATAGGTGAATAATGCATGTCATGTTTATTTTTAATAATAATGTTCAAAATCAAGGAAAAACAGGTATACATAATTCAAAAATAAAAAATAAGGAATTACTCGTAATAAAATTACAAAAATCAAATGTTCATTACTTGACATGGAGGTTGATTCCTTCAAAGCTAGAGTATTAAAGAAAACATCCATGCAAATCGGCTAAGTAGAAATTCAATGAGTTATTCCTTCTATCAACCTATACAAATTCCAAAAGACAACCTCCAACAATCCCTCCTCAAATACTGTAATATATTAAATTGATTCTAGCAAAGGAAATAACCTTCCTTGAGAATCAACTTCCTATATTAACATTAGGATGAATCAAACAATTTTTTCTATAGTTTGATAAATCCTTTTATGCTTATTACAAGAAATTTGAATAAAATGATTACAATTTTAAAATAAAACATCTAATTATAATAGATTGTCTAGAATATCTTTTTTTGTATTGGAAAATAAAATTTAATTAGTACAAAAATAAAAAGTAAAGGTCTTAAAGATGATTTTGTAGCCTTTTAGTTCAGTCTCGACCATGAACACCAGTGCATAGTATGGATGTTCTCAAGGCATGTTTTTGTCATATATAAATGTGATGACCAAGTATATAATACCTTGGAATCTATGCCTACACACTATAAAAATATTGTGGGCCCACTATGCATGAAATACATCAAAATGAAAAACAACTAAAACATTAAGTGTTAAACCTCAACAACTAAAATTGCTAAGAAAAAAAGAGTATCACTGAAAATATTATTTTCTTCTAATATGAACACCTACACACAAAAAGAGAATATTATTTTTGTGCGGTTGTTTATGGGCTTGCCTTAGTCAAACCTTTGTCTTGGTCTTTCGTCCTCCATGGATGGGCAAGATTGACTTGATGACTGATTTTTTATAGAAGAGATATATAGATAAAAATTGATAAAATGCAATATGAATTATTCAAACAATAGATTTAGACATAACATGTTAACACCAAGAACATCTAGTTGCTAACGTACAAAGAAAATATTCAAAGTAATGATAAAGGAGACAACAAAAATTAGACATCTCTCACTAGGAAGCCACAAACAACCTCCAAGATAGATTTCAAAGTTGTGATATAGTTATCTTGCTCAATCTCACAATCAAGAAGTAACATGTAAGGCATTGGATGAGTTTTGTTGCTTCGAAATGTGTAGAGATTCAAGAGAGTTGTAGAACAAAAACCAAAATAATAGCCTCATGTGTGAGAGAGAGTCAAAACTATTTCTTTTTTTGCAAAATATAAATTCATGGTTTTTATATCAAGCCCAACTACCACATTGTAGCATTACATTTAGAATATTCTCAAGAATGTAACATTCCAATGACCACCTGAATCATGATTTTTTGTGGGACATTAGCATAGTTCTCTTTTCTGAGAAAAATAGACTCAAAATCCTAATATCATCATAATCTTGCTAGAAATAAGGTATTCTAGTGTTAACATCTTATGTTTAAACTATTTATAAATCATAAGCCAAAAGGGGAGACATTTTGTAGTGTGAATTGCGGGGTATGCAATTTCCTACACTACAAATACATAGAAGCATCTTAATTATATAGAATTTAGAGGGTAATCTTGTCACAAATAAAATAAATAAATATTATAGTAGAGATTCTCTCTAAAAATAGTTCCACTTCTCCTTAATTGTCTTACTAAAATAAATTTATCATAAAATCTCTTTTGTAACCCCATTATCTATTTGTCATAAATATGTTAAGAATATTGAAATGTGTAACTCCTCATTAATAGTTATCATAGAATAATATGTCAAGCGTCATAACCTTCACTAAAAATTCTCAAATAAAATACTAAAACTAGAATAATAATTGTTTCACTGTGCACCATAAATTAAGACTTATAAAAATGGAATTTTCTTAATTTATACTTTTGAGGTCTTATATAATTAATTAATATCAATCTAAAAATATATTCATCTATTTAATATCTTTATTTCATTACATTTAATAAATCAAATGCTCAAACTATTATCATATAATGAGATAAATTTCAATAGCATAGACTAATGTATATGCAATTTAAATGATTACATTTATAATTTGATAATAAAATTGGTTTCATTATCTTAACCCAATACTTACATGAAACAAATAATTTAACTATAAATTTTTCATGAAATTACTTTTGATAACATAATCCACTAGACAAGAAATTTGTTTGATCAATTCATAGTTCTACATCTTAATTTAATCAATCTCAAGATAATAAATTTGTTTCAATATCATATCTTTTTAAATTAAACTAACAAAAGAACATTTTCTAATTGATGGTATTGTCTTCTAAATTATTCATTATTAGTAATCAATAAATCAATGTGAGTAACAGTGCTAAAAAAAATGGGTTATGGCATTCTTCTTTTGTGTTCTTTCATTATCGATTCA
The DNA here is from genome assembly GCA_007258455.2 of Sequoia sempervirens. Classification (NCBI taxonomy): domain Eukaryota; kingdom Viridiplantae; phylum Streptophyta; class Pinopsida; order Cupressales; family Cupressaceae; genus Sequoia; species Sequoia sempervirens. The sequence continues at coordinate 94,251 of VDFB02340790.1, forward strand.
TTTACAAATGTTAATATATATGTTGCTAATGTTTTCTAGATTCAAGATATCTCACAACTATCTACTTGTAGGGTTGATGTAGGAAAAAATTGTCTCATGTTACCTTTTTATGGGCATAAGTTCATGTACACTTGCATCAAATGTATTTTAGGTTGAAAATCCTATGGTAGTAGTAGTGCATGTGTGATATTTTATTTTGAGTTAAGGCTTATGTAATCTTATATTTGTTGTCATATAAATATATCTATTGACACATTAAGATTGATGCTAGATATCATGTTATAATCATTTTTGTTCAATCCCATACCTTTAAGGCATGTATTCCCATATGAGTTTAAAGTTTTACCTCTAACAATTAAAAATTGAAGCAACACATGAGTTGAGATTGCCCATAATTGATGCAACACATCTATAATTGAAATATTTTAAGGGTCACATGTCAAAGAGTAGGGGAAAAGATCTAGTAGTTGTACACCCTAACTTCGTGCTTCTCAAAATTATACATGAGAATGTCAAATGGGCCCAATTTTTTTATAGTAGTTCTTTAGCTAGTCGGATGCTTAAACCTAAGATTTCAATTCCACATAATCAAATTTGACACCACTATTATATGCAATCATAAAAAGTGTTGACAATGGTACATTTTGAACTCCTAACCCGTAGTAGTCAATTGTCACACCCCATCGTCAAGTTTTCTTGTACCAATAATTAAACATTTTCCCTAAACTATATATAAGAAGGTACCCAAATGCATAATATCTTTATCTTTAATAACAAACTTAATCTCCTAAATATATAAACACAATACTACAAAATAATACTGTTTTTGCCTATATAATTTTTAATACCCTATTTTGAATACCATGAAACCCTAAAGTAATATAATAGTAACCTACTTTTTGAATAAAATAAACCTAAACCCAATGTTATCACCATAGGCTATTGTTTAAACCTAACTACATTTTACTTTCCCTCATTTTGTGTCCACTAACTATGTCTTCTTATTGTTGACAAATTTGCAATGATAAACGTGGAAGCATAGGTGGCATCCAAACCATTGTCTTGTGGTCCCATTTCCCAACGTGTAGCTCAATGCTAGAATGAAACTCCCCAAATGTGTCTTTTTACACAAGAATATTTGTAGGGATTTTTGTTCCTAGGATTTCAACAAAAACTACTAGGTAAAGTCATTATCAACCTTACAAGGGGGAACTTATCAACATTGTATTATTGAAATTTGTATGCTTCTTTCAATATATATATATATATATATATATATATATATATTGTAAAAAATATATATTAATGTAGTTTTTCTTACAATATTTTTTTGGATTTAGGGTAATATATTTTTCCTTTAATTTTGTGAACTTGTATTTATATCATTTATAATTTTCATTATATGGAAGTCTAAAAATAAAATTTTAAGATTTGTTTTTCTTTTCAATTATTATTTTTATTTTTTACATGTGTATGGATTTTTTTTTACAACTTTCACATTAATTTGAAATCTTGTGATGTAAAATTAGATAAAAACATTATTTTGTATCAATTTTATGCAATTAAAGATAAATTTTACTAACCTTGGTCCCTCTTGATATGACAATTTTAGTTTTGTTGTCATAAGCTTCCAAATTTAGTTTAGTGTTTGTTTGCCAATATGGTGGGTGGATGTGAATTTTTTTAACCTGTCATGTTGCTATAGTGATCAACCTTTCTCCTTGGACACTTGCACAATAGAATAAAAGAAACTGAAGCTTAGTAATCTAAAATTTTGACTAGAACAAGCAAGAAAAATTATAACTTTTAGTGGAAATAGGGCTCATCATTATGACGAACACCAAATAATGGAGCATGGTTAATGGGAAAATAATTAGTTACCAAAGAAGCTACAATGTTTCTCATGATAGTAAGTTGAATGAGAAGGCTTATTATAGAATACAAGGATATTTGTATAAGGAGATGATGGTAATACCACTAGTGTTCAACATAAACTCAATTAGAAAGCAATTTATTCATGGTTCCTAGGAATTGGAATCTATTTCCTATTGCATGATTTTGCTAACCCTAAGAAGGCCAAGGTAACATTATGTCATTTGGTCACCAAGGTATATATTTGCTAGGATCACCACAAGATTGTGAAGGATCTAAAGGATAAATTAACTTGGGATAGCTTGAGTACCACTTTTAAGAATTAATCTATGTTACCATTATGTAGATAAGCATATTAAAATGTTGGTACCTTAATTTAATATGGGGATAGTTTGAGGTCTAATTTTAATCTCTTACCACTATGTGGACTTGAGTATGTTGTAATTTCAACACTTTTGAGGCAAGAAATTGTATCTCTTTTTAGAGTACAAATAAAGACTTGTCAAACTTTTACAATATGTATTATATGATGGAAAATAAGATCAAAATGAGGAGGTTTTTGAGTTGACTAATTGTAGAATTCACAAGATGCCTCAAAACCTTGAAGCCAAATACTTCACAAAAGTTGATTAAAAAGATACCCACATTAAAATTAATGTTGAAGCAAACAAGAGTTGCAAAGAAGTGTAGGAAAAGTTTACTACAACTACACTACGCTACTAAAAGGACTCTTGATACAAGTTGTGTAGGGATGTTTCTTGAACCTTGATGGCATTAACACTTGTCTAGATTTGCATGCAATACATCTCCAACACTATAATATTATCCTTGATGTAGAATGGTTGAGCTACATATGACCAAGGTTTAGTGTCATTGTAAGAGTCTATAGTGTATGGAATTTGAATATGTTGTTTCTATTGAATGCATCAACCACCTAGTTTTACTTATTCAATTTTCAACAATGCAAGTGACTCATAGTTTGTGGAAAGGATCATATGTGTATGTCATGAATGTGTTGGAGGTTGATAATGAATGTGGCCTCAAATTATAAAATATTATCCTTTACTTAAGGAATTTTAAGGTGTTATGTATGATGGAATTATCAAAGCTATTGACTGAGAAGATGTTGGAATTATCATACCCAAGTTCCTAATAACAAAAAAAATGAAGGCCGGGATCATCAACTTTGACTATCAAAGAACCTACTTTCATAGTTAATAGTCTACTATAATATGACCATACTAAGATATTAACAAAAAAATATAACCATACAAGACCCCAAAAAAATTATGCTATAAATAATCAAAATAAATAAAATAAAGCTTGATAATAACTATCATAGTATTTGTCGGCCTCCTACAATGATTTAACAACTAGGCCTTTACAGTCGTGATTCACAGATTGGACATCTAACCTGAATATCCATTTCAATCATCATGAAGGTGCATTTAACTTGTCAACCCAGGGATGTGAACTTGAAATGGGTCAGCACAGTATGTGCACTAGGAACCCAAATTAGCCATTTTCATTCTATAGCTAAGAAAGACACAATGCTGAAAGTAAATTTCTTAAAAGGGAATACCATAAATGCTAATCATCAATCAAAAACTACATCAAGCTAAAATGCATAATAGGAATAAAAATTTGAGCAAACAAACAAGGCACTACTCTGTCTGCTTTGGCTACAGGAACAATCACAAAATGGAATTCTAGTGGCTATAGGAACAATCGGTGCCAGATTTTTAACTAATTACTAAACAACAAGTAATACTAAAGTAAGGGATAGATTACTCACCAAGTAGGCCCCCTTGGATAAGTATCCTCTAAAACTAATGAGAACTTAGATGCTCAAACTTAGAACTTTATTTTATTCATTGTAAATCATGAGTACAAAAGAGTAATATATTTGTATTACTGAAAACTCAAGAATGCGAGTACAATATCAAATCGTGCAACCTCTAGAGAAGGAGCATCAAATATTTATTTATACTATCAACTAAACAAGGTAGTCAACTCCACAACTGGGAGGACACCATTTAGGGAAAACAAAGAAAGTGGAGTGGCAACGGTTACGCGTGCATGGAATCTGGTCAGACATGCAAGTCCAAATGTAGATTTAGCACAACAGTAATGCCTGTATCTCCTCAACCAACATTAAAGTCCACTACAAGGAGGTTACATTCGGTGTGCATGAGGAATCTTCTATCATCGACCTCCTTTGACCTTTGAGTGATTCCTTTGTTGGACGTTACAGTGCATGCCTAGCTGGTGGTGCCTTCCTCAACTTAGCATCCTCAAATTAAATCTGCATGGCAATGTCAGTATGCACAATAACTGCATATCTATAACCACCTTAAGGAACATTCATTAACCACATGTAAAATTAATATAGACAATCCATTTAACATGTCATTATCATTAAAGGTTTGTAGGAATAAGATTAAGCCCAATATCTATAGTTTGAGGAAAATATCATAAAAGTATCAACACTTAATGTCAAATTCCATGGTAACTTCAACAAATAAACCATGAATTCTACCCAAAACTAGACCATATTCTAGACTCATCAGTATTGTACAATATAAATTCATAAAAACATATTTACTAACATTTTCAAAAATAACATATATTTCTTTTAGATTTGACATTCATGGATTAATGATAGTTAAATTATTTATTTTTCTACTCATTTCTACATATATCTATCAATTCTTACAATTTTAAAGTGTTTTATGCCAAACATATTTTAAGGCCATAGTCATATTCTTATCTCTCAACTATAATATACAATAATTTATTCCCTATTGTAACTAATTATTGTTATTGTATGGTTTTTATTTGTAATGTTGAAAGAGTAAAATATGCTCATTTTAAAATTATAAATGTTGTTGTGAATAAGGTCTTGTACCTAGCTAATTCCTAATAGGGGGACTTATTCACATGTTAAGTTTACTTAGGTCCTAGGTGACCTTCTAGAAGTCTTAGCTATCTAGATAAGATCTTATCATATCTTATCTCTTTGACTTTTTTGTCAAGATAGTTGTCTCATAACATAGGATTAAGACACATGTCACAATATTGTCTAATCTTATCTCCCACCTTGCCTTTATAAGAAAGGTCTCTCGTGTACATTTCATATTCATCTTATAATCTTGCATTCATAATCAAGTAAGATTTTCTTTCCATTTTCTCTCTTGTGGAAGATATTTTGGTCTAGAAATTGTTCTTAGGGTGTTGGTAGTTCACTATTAACTCCTACATGGCATCAAAGCCTAGTGTTGAGCTTCCTACTCATCCACCTTCTACTTCTTCAGCTTTCAATGCTTCTATTTAGAAAGATGATCATAGTTTTTCAGATCTTACTTTGTGGGATGAATATTTGACTCAAATTTCTAACTTACATTTGTGGAATCTCATTGTAGATTTGGAGAACACACTTGAGGGATTTTCTCTCCTCTTTGATAATAGTTTCAACACAATTGTTTGTTGAAACACATTTTTCGTTGTTCCAAAAGATAGACCTGTTAATTCCCAATACAAATGTCAGAGATAAATGGATCCATGAGAGGCGGTTAGTCTATGTCCCAAATCTAAAGGGAGATGTTGGTGATTAGTCCAACAATCCCCCCTCAACATCACTTGAGGGGATTTGAACCCATGACCTCGCTTTGATACCATTTGTTGGAACATGTTTGTTGTTACACCAAAATATCAATGTGTCAAGGCCCGATACACATGCCAGAGACAAACGGATCCATTGGAGGTGGTTAATCCATGTCTCGAATCTTGAGAGAGATGTTGGAAATTAGTCCAACACTATTATCCCATCTTTGTTATCTTTGGAGATTGAAATTCATGAGTTTTCTCATTTTCTTGATTGGTCATGTTTCTTGGTTGATTTTGATCATAATTATGTTATGGCTTATTCAATATTGGAGGCACCTAATCAATTTTAGAGACATAAATTTTGAGATTTAATCCTTCCTCCTTTTAGTTGGACATGGAATGGATTCTTCATCAACCTATGGACTTGTTTATTCTTAAGAGAAGATGTGTTGTTTGTAGGCATTGTATCATCTTTTGTTTTCATGTATTGTTTATCAACATTGGAGCTTCCTCATTATGGGGGGATATCTTGTCTCTCTTTTTCTCTCTTATAGGGTCTCATTGATTGTATATTCATGATGGATGTAGTCCTTGGGGGGTATCATTGAGTCCTCTATACATCATCCTTGTTTGTATCTTATCTCTTTTGGAAACGAGTTTTGTCCCACTAGGTTTTCTCCTTTTCTCTCTTTGTGAGAGATTTCATTGTTAATGGGATCTAACATGGCCTAGTAGCCATAACCCATAATAATATTTTTCATGTTGCATCATTTGCATAATAATCTACTCACTAAGTTGCACTTAAGGGGGATGTTGGTGTGAATAAGGTCTTGTACCTAGCCAATTCCTAGTAGGGGGACTCATTCACATGTTAATTTTACTTAGGTCCTAGGTGACCTTCTAGAAGTCTTAGTTTTATAGATAAGATCTTATCATATCTTATCTCTTTGACATTTTTTTCAAGATAGTTGTCTATTGACATAGGATTAAGACACATGTCACAATCTTGTCTAGTCCTATATCTGACCTTGCCTTTATAAGCAAGGCCTCTCATGTATATTGCATATTAAATCTTGTAATCTTGCATCCATAATCAAGCAAGTTATTCTTATCATTTTATCTCTTTTGGAAGATATTTTGGTCTACCAGTTGTTCTTGGGGTGTTGGGAGTTCACCATTAAATCCTATAATAAATTACAAAAAATAAATTATATCAAATGCTATTGGATAAAAATTTTGGGTTCTTATTGCTCCCTACACATAGGTTGATGAAATAATAATAATTATTGTTGATAAAAAACCTAGACCACATATATACATCAATATACATAAGATCATTTATTATTCTACTTCAATAAATTATATGTCTTATAATTCATTTCTTATTCTTTACATCTACATTATCATCTCTCTCTCACACACACACACATCATATGATGCATGCTCTTATCTCCCACTTTTCCCTACCTTATATATCTTCTTAATGATTCTTCATAATGTCTTTGCATCATATCTTTTCATAATAACACCTAATTATCTTCTTGTCATAAATTTACCTTTTCATTTATACTATTTTACATTTTTATATTATAATTTTTTATGGTAATTTAAGTTGTATATAATGGATATATGGATCCAAAAATAACCCAAATTACATGTGTGATACTATTAAACCTTGTGTATTTTTCCAGCATTCTCTCTAGGCCTAAAATATTATCTTGTCCTCAAGAAAATCTAATGAAATTACTTTTAACCCTTATTCTCATCTAAGGGTCAATCATGATGTCCTTTCTTGCTTTGGATGTTTATTTGTGTTGATATAAATTTACATTATGCTTCTTTGTTGTGACATGTTTCCATTTTTTTATGTAATTTTCTTTATTCTCTGCTCATAGCTTATGTTCTATGATACCCCTATATTCTTCTATCTATCTCACATCCAAATTAATGGGAGTATATTAATGTCTACCTTGATCTTTTCTATGAATTTGAATTGATGTAGCCTTGTCCATGTAGGCATATTCTCTTTTACCTTTATTTTTGATAAACCATAATGGAAATGGTCTTTTCTTTTTAGGTATTGTATCTCTTGTGATAAATATCCTATATTTTTCTTCCAGTTATACCTATATGTTCCTACTTTATTTTTTTCATCCCTTCTAGATCAATTGTTTGTATGTGTATAAGATCACTTACTTTGGATAGTACCACTATGATTCATTTTGGCATCAATTTGATGGGATCATAGTTATTTGTAACCTCTCTTTGCAACATTGATATCTTATTTCTCTTAATTTGATTTTGTTTATGAATACAAGGAAAATGAATAAGGAAACAACACAAAGATAAACTGTATAAACCAAATCTTTTACCTTAGTTCACCTTGCTCCTCAGATTGAGCCAAAGTGAGGTGCACCCTTATCCACCTGCTTTACTCCACAAATGCTTGATTGTTTTTTTTACAAATTAAATATCAAATTCCATTTTCAAACCAACATATAAAAGCACAAGGATGGATTTTGAAGATTAAATTGACAACATGAAATTTCTTGTATGTGAATTATTAAAATGAGGACAAAGGCCTCCAATTTATATATTTTTGGTGGAATAAATGCAGGGCCAAGATGTGTTGATTAATGGAGGGATGGAATTGAGTGAGAGCGAGTGTTAGGATTGAGTATTTAAACTTGTGACAAGGGAGACTAAGATAATGACATGTCTCATGGGGAAGAGGGCTAGATGTGCTCACAAATGTGTGGACACACACATAGGGTGGTTGATGAATGTGATAATTGGAGGATTTGGAAAGGGGAAGGGATGAAGAAATATAGGAAAGTGACAAGTGTGAGAAAATGGAAAGGGTAGGGTGGCTACACATGTGTGAGAAAACAATTATTAGACAATTCAAAGGATGAGGTGGAGGTGTGAGGTGACCCTAAAATACTCATACACATGTGGAAATTGAGAAGAGGGGACACTTGTCACATGATGACAAGTTTGGAGATTTAAGGGAATATAAAATTGGAGTAAATATTAGAGGAGATTTAATGAGGATTAATTAATTAATTAATTTTAGAATAATTAGTATATGGTTGAATTAATTAGCCTTAGAAAAAAGGGGAAACATAATTAATTTAATTTAATTTAATTAATTATGAGGATGAATAATTAATTAATTATAGGAATTCAAAAAGATGGTGAATTACACTATATACTAACTTTTATTTCTACATAATGCAATACTTTTCTTATATCATGAATATACAAAATAATACACCAAACGATATAGACAACATACATAAACTTAACCTACAAGTACAAACTTTATAGACACAATTACTTAAACATAAATATAATAAAAAATCAAACCACTTATCTCTATTATGTTGATCTTATTCCTTGGTTGAGTGGCCAACCCTTTGGAGGATATAATTTTATGGCTTATAGAATCATTCACAAGTTGTAGCAATGAATTTAAAATGAAAATAATACTTAATTTTTTAATAGAGTAAAATTATATATCTACATATAAAAATTTATGGAAATCATTGTGAAAATGTGTGAAGGCAGTCCTAGAGCGCAAAAGGACAACGACAATGATTGTATAGAGGCTCATGTGGGTGTGAGGTTGCACTGACCGGAGTGAAGCATCGAGGCGGGGATAAGGGGAAGTGCTAGACTAGTTTGTGGCAGGACGAATGCAGTGGTGTGAATGGGGAGGGATATAAATGTTATACCCTTTGCTTTACTTCAACTCGGGAAACCCTTGATCCACCTATTCCTTCATAGTATTCTTTGGGGTTTGATCCTTTGGGGATGGCTTAGACTGATGTGATGCCCGATTTTGAGCCTGTGCCTCCTATTTTGGACTTTCCTACCCTTGCTTCTTGCAAAAACTATGCTAACCCTTACCACATCTGCTCAGCCTCTTATCTGGAGAAAATATAGAAGGTAAACCCTAGCCCACCCCACCTCGTATCTCTATCTGATCTACCTTCCTCCCCCATTGAGTAGTAGGTTCCTCTTCCTCCATCTCTATTAGGGATGTTGAGGTGGTTATTTCTGATGATCCGCTAGACTTCTGTCACTCAAACGACTACATTGAGTAGATTGTTGAGGATATTGGAAATTGATCTTTGGTTTTGAGATGTTTGTGAAGGCATCCACCAAATGATTCACTCCTCAAATGGGTTAAATCTACTTGGAGTAACCTGTCTACCCCGAGGATTGAATCTTTGAATTTTGGCTTCTTTTTTCTCACCTTTAGCTTTGTTGTAGATTACAATTTCATGGTCCAGAATTGGTGCAGGGGCACCCTCATGCACATGTTAATCAATTTTGGGTTTGTCTTGTTTTGATATGATTGATGTAAATAAGGTCATTTATGACCATTTGTAATCATATTGGTTCATTTTGGAGAGTTATAGGTTCTTTGGTTTAAAATTGTAAAAGTTGTCATGTTGCTAAAAAGTTGTCATGCAACTTTGGAAAGGTGTCAAAAATCAAGAAACAATTACATGCAAATCAAGAAACCATTACAAAGCAGTTGGGTGATCCAAGAGGATCTATGAACCTTGAAAAATTAGTTGTTTCCAATGTTCAGGAAGTCGACACCATGGTGTAATAATCAGAAGCACAATTCCAACACTGCTTGAATCGCAAAAAAGGGAGTTCGTATGCAAAAGTTATGACTGGTCAAAGATTGGTCAAAACAGGAACCAAAGGTCATCCAGAAAGGTGAAAAAATTGATCGATTCATAATTGGTTGGAAATGATGTTAGATCAAAGAGCTCGTCAAACCAATCCCAACACTGCTCATTTCGTCGAAAACAAAACTCGAACGACAAAGATATAGCTAGTCAAACTTCAAGGTTGACTTTATTGGTGAACCGTATGGATGTTGATGTCAGCATGCTGACTCAGTAGACCATACAATGATGTGGAACAATTGTAGAATGACACGTGGCATCCATATGTCAAGATGACAGCTAAGTCAATAATGACATGGCATGTCCAGTTAGCAAGTGAGTTGTCTATGTCATCCAGTAGAATGATGCCATGTGGCCCAATGAGGTGGTGCCACATGGCACCTCATTAGCAACCTCCTTTGTCCGCGGGTTTGAAAAAAATTATAGTGGGGGTTGACGAACTTTATACCCACGTACATGCTTTTTCCATATATGGCATCGGGTTTGTTTTCTTGTCTAATAGTTTTGAAATAGTTTTATAAAAAGCTGACAAGGGAGTTGAACCCCCGACCAGTCGGGTGGCAAAATGTCTATGCACCACCATGCCATTTTGGTGTTTAGCATAGATAGAGGGCCCAATTCTATTTAGAGAACTATTAAGCCCGAATGTTAAACAAACCAAAACCATATGTGGTTATTAGTAAAACAACCACTCCAACAAATTGAACTAGGCCAAAGGAGGTAAGAGCCCGAATAGGTAAAAACAAAGGGCTTAAGAACAAATTTAAATGTTTTATTAAGGGGTTTGTTAGTTGTTATTTAAAAATGGGGGAATTGTTTTGAATTTTTCCTTAAAGGGGGAAAATTCCAAATTTTGGAGGTTTTAGCCCAAATGGGAAAACTTCAATTACAAAAAGGAGTGTTAGGAGGCATTCCATCATCATCCCATTCTTGGTGTGAATTCTCAAGAATCCAAGTGGGGAGAGAGAGGAATTGGAGACAATGAGGAGGATTTTCTTGAAGAGGAGAAAGCCATATGATGCAGAGTTATTCTGAGAAGATTATGAGGGAGTTGTGTAGACTTTTCTATTGCACATTTTTTATGTTGCAATTTTGCTCTATCTGTAACCCTTTGTAGGCCTTTATGAGTCTTTTGGGAGGCGATAAAGTTCATATTTTTGTTAAAACTTTCTGTTGTAGGTTGAAATCTCTTCTTCTCAGAATTTGTACTAAAGCATCCAGGGCATTGTTACTAGATTGGTCACTCAGTTGAGATAGACTCGGAGACGTAGCACATTCACTTTAGCAACATTTTTCATAGATCCCTTTTGCATCAGATCAAGTGGCATTAGAGCCCAGTTTGGCTAGTTTTACAGAAGTGATTGTTAGTCAACTTGCTAGTTTAATCAGTTTGTCAGTTTGATAGTTTGTTGGTTCTTAGTGTCAGTGTGCAAGTTGACAGGTGGACATTTGGACTTCTGAAGCAGAGATGGCACTATAGAAAGGAGAATTGTCTAGGGTGGCGTTGTCTCTATTTGCATCCATGGTGGATGATATCTTTGCCATGAATGGTTGAAGAACTCTACCGAGAGCACCAGGGCAAGGCTAACAGGCTTCAGGAGTTGGAGGAAGCCAACCAACTCATTCAGTCTAAGAATGTTGAGCTCAGAGGTTTTCTTGAAAAGGAAAACAAGGAGAATCAGGAGCTACATGCGAAGTTGTAGAAGCTCATGGAGGAGCAGCACAGGAGGAGTCCTCTTAAATCAGAGAATGTTGGCATATGTGCTTTCTACCCACATTTGAAGGATACTTCTTCATACTCCCCTCTCACTCTGAATGATAGATTGGATGTATCATCTACAACAAAGTCCATTACAAAGAGTCCGAAGTCAGGATTTGCTTATGGTCATGGGAAGTGGGATAATTATAGCTCAAGTTAGGAGAATGCTAGTCAATGTACTTTTTGTCGACATGTGGAGTACCTAAAACTTTTCAATATTACTAGTAACCAAGGTGGTTATCTAGAAGAGTCTCCTGCATCAGATCAAGAGGTGGTAAATAATTAGAACTCAATTTTTGAAGGCTTTGAAAGGCACACCAGGGTAAAGGCCTTGGGATCAATGAACAAGGCATGATCAATCCTGTAAAGGTTAAGAGGAGACCTTGTTATCAAGGACTGAGATATGGAGAGAATGGAGAATCCTCCAAAGCCTTTAAAAAGGCATATCCTTGGGCACACACTCTAGACTACGGTAGTGTAAGTGAAGTCGATTCTTCTCCAAAGAAGAAAGCCAAGAGGAAGTACAAAGCCCAGAACTATTGTACCCACTACAAGATAAGTGGGCATTGGATCGATAAGTGTTGGAAGTTTCATTCAGAGCTTCGACGGTCACCTAGGCCCATTGAGGGCCCTAACCAACAAAAGGTTGTTGAGGCGGAGGTGAAGGCAACACCCGGGGCTACGATCCTTGAGGCAGAGGAACCTCAACTCGAAAAGGAGCAGCCGGCAAAGGAAAGTGCTTTTGACCAGCTCTATAAGAGCTGGGAAAACCTATCATCTAAATAGTTGTATCAAATTTCTTTTGTTATTAGCTCATTAATAAATATCACATTGTGATTATGAGCTAGGTGATACAAGTAGATAGGGTTTTGTAGTAAAATCATTATGCTATTTGTATGAAGTATTTTTTTTTCATAGATTGAGATTTTATAAGGCTATTGTAGCCTATCTCTTGTAATCGAAAAGAAAATGCTTGAAGACTTCTTTTTGTAGAATGGAAGATTTTTTAAATTGAAGAGTGCTTAGTTGATGACAATTCTTGAGGTGAGAAGATGTTCGTTGTTCCTATTTAAGGAAAAGCACTTGATGAAATTCAGTGAAAGGTGGATGGATTTGGATGATCACTCCACATTGGGACTCAGAGTTGCAGAGAACGGCTGAGAAGTTTCTTGTATGTTCTTAGCTTTAATACTTAGTCTAACTCAGTCAGTTGATGACCGAGGCTCCTGAAGGTATTTTTCTATGGCCTTGTTGCTCAGGAAAACATAGATAGAGTTGTATGGTGAAACTCATAATCAACTATTATGAAGTTCAAAGTTGAGAAGGAATGTTTCAGGCTGAGGCACAGTTGCCATTTGTCATGCAATTTGCAAATGAGGAGGAGCATCATAATCATGCCCAAGAAATTGGCTAGGCTGGTATGCAAAACAAGAACCACCACCGTGAGAAGCACCGAGAGATAGGTTTATCATGCTCGGTTTTCTTCTTGCTTTTTGGTATGTCAAGTTCTATTTTGAATTGCATCCTTTGAAGTCCTAGTGTTGCCGAAATGTAAGAACCCTTGAGGCAGATGCGGCAATAGGCAAGCTCATGTTGGCAATGCATTATTGAAGTGTAAGACCCTAGTAGGCGGATGTAGCAATGTATGCTTTCTTGATATTGTCGAAGTGTAAGACCCCTAGAGGGTAGATGGGATGGTATCAAGGCATAGCCGAAGTGTAAGACTCGTGGAGGGTAAATGTAAGTTCCAAAGCATGGTGGAACCAGGATTGGAATCAGAATCAGTTTTCAAAGGTGGAGCCAACAATAGCATTGTAGTGAAGCTTTGAAGGTGACAATAAAGTTGATCCAAGTTGAGGAAGTCAAAGGTTCTACAAGATAGCTTTTAGAGGACCAAAAGCTCTTCAGTGGGGACGTTTGATCCAGGAGGATCTATGAACCTTGAAAAATTAGTTATCTCTAATGCTCAGGAAGTCATCACCATGGTGTAATGCTTGGAAGCACGATTCCAATGCCACTTGAATTGCAAAAAATGAAGTTCGTACACAAAAGTTGCAGTTGGTCAAAGATTGGTCAAAACAAGAACCAAAGGCTGTCCAGAAAGGAGAAAAAATTGATCAATTCATAATTGTTCAGAAATGATGTCAAATCAAAGAGCTCATCAAACTAATCCCAACACCACTCGTTTCATTGAAAACAGAGCTCAGATGGCGAAGATATGGCCAGTCAAACTTCAAGGTTAACTTTGTTAGTGGACCATACGGATGCTGATGTTAGCATGCTAACTTAGCAGACTGTACAATGGTGTGGACCAATTGTAGAAGGACATGTGGCATCCATACGTCGAGATGACAGCTAAGTCAACAATAACATGGCAAGTCCAGTCAACATATGTGGTGTCTAGTGTGCAGTACAGTTAGCAGGTGAGTTATCTTTGTCAGCTAGTAGAATGATGCCACATGGCCCAATGAGGTGGTGCCACATGGCACCTCATCAACAACCTCCTTCGTCTACAGGTTTGAAAAAAATTATGGTTTGGGTCGAACCCCCAACCCCCACATTACAAGCACATGCTTCAGTCATTACACCCGCGTACATGCTTTTACCATATATGGCGCCAGGTTTATTTTCCTATCTAACAATTTTGAAATGGTTTTATAAAAAGCTGGCAGGGGATTGAACCCCTGACTAGTCAGGTGGAAGAATATCTATGCACCGCCACACCATTTTGGCATTTAGCGTAGATAGAGGGCCCGATTCTATTTAAAGAACTATTAAGCTCGAATGTTAAACAAACCAAAACCATATGTGGTTATTAGTAAAAAAACCACTCCAACAAATTGAACCAGGCCAAAGGAGGTAAGAGCCCGAATATGTAAAAACAAAGGGCTTAAAAATAAATTTAAATGTTTTATTAAGGGGGTTGTTAATTGTTATTTAAAAATTGGGGAATTGTTTTGATTTTTTTCCTTAAAGGGGGAAAATTCCAAATTTTGGAGGTTTTAGCCCAAATGGGCAAACTTCAAGTATAAAAAGGAGTGCTAGGAGGCATTCCATCATCATCCCATTCTTGGTGTGAATTCTCAAGAATCCAAGTGGGGAGAGAGAGGAATTGGAGACTATGAGGAGGATTTTCTTGAAGAGGAGTAAGCCATACGATGCAAAGTTATTCTGAGAAGATTATGAGGGAGTTGTGTAGACTTTTTTGTTGCATATTTTTTTATGTTGTAATTATGCTCTTTATGTAAGCCTTTGTAGGCCTTTGTGAATCTTCTACGAGGTTATAGAGTTCATATTTTTGTTACAACTTTTTGTTGTAGGTTGAAAGCTCTTCTTCTCAGAATTTGTTTTGAAGCATCCAGGGAATTGTTAATAGATTGGTCACTCAGTTAAGATAGACTCAAAGACGTAGTCCACTCGGATGAACTCCATAATCAATATTTTTTCCTCTTCTCTCTCTTTGTTCTGTGTTATAATTCTCTCTTTATTGTTCCTATTGCTCCATTATTTAATGTCTTTTCAGTCAAGCTTAAGGCATTAAGGATTTGTTCACCTTTATGCATATTCACTTTAGCAATGTTTGTCATAGATCCCTTCCACATCAGATCATTGGGATTGGTTGGGAATGTATAAGAAAAGCCTCTAATACTTGAATTGGGGGTTGGAGACATTGTTTTGGAAGTTTGATGAATGAAAACCTCAATTTTGTGTGTATTTTCTAAGTTTTACATTGTTTTCAGGCTGAAGTTATGCATTGTACGACCTAGTATGACCTCATATCAAGGAATATTATAATATATGGATGGAAAGATATTTTTTTCTAGTTTACAATGATTTTTGTTTCATTAAATTTCATTGAGTTTTGTGTGAGATATGGCCATTTTGGTGAAGGTTGCCTTGTTCTAACAATGTTTTCTAGAATTTACAGTTTGAAAATGTGCTAGTACAGCCATGTATGATACGATATTGGGGTGAAACCGATTGGAATTGAAGAATCTATGTTTCTATCTCTCAATGCTTTTTGTTTGGATCATTTTCATGAAGATTTGAATAATTTATGACCATTTTTGTGAGGATAGGTTTGAACCCTAACTAGGGTTCCTAGTTTTGGGAAAAACACCCTTTCTTTTCCACCGTTGGATCTTGATGCAAATTGGAGGAAAATTCTATAACTATGTTATATTCAATCCCACTGAAGTGATTGACTTCGTTATTTTTTTTTGTGAAAGTTATTTTTGATAGTCCATTTTAATTTCCTCATTGGGATAGTCCTAAAACCCTCCATGATGATTGTTTGACAAGTTCCTTGCATTATCTCATGAAGTTTGATCTAATGGTTTTTGTTTCATGTTGTTGAAAGTTAGTGCAGTCCAAGGATGCAATGAACAAGTCATTCCTTGTTTTGATCGAGTGATGGGGTTTGTGTGTGCCTTATGACAAGAAACCATCAGTTGGGAACATTGTATTACACAAGTTTGAGTCCTGAAAGTTTGAGAAATTTTATGTTATGTTGAAACAAGTCTGAGACAATCAAGAGCCTTATGTTCACTCTATTTTCTTCCTTGTTTGTGATGTTGGTCATTTGCATTGTTGAGTACAAGTCATTGTTGTGTGGTGCATTGATGGAAACAAGTGTTTGGTTCAAGAGGGTTTGTGAGTCACAAAATGTGTTGGAAAGTATTGAAACATTGATGTCCCTTGTTCCATAATGTTTATGCCTATTGATGTGTTTCCCATCCTTGAATTATCATTAGGTTGTGTCCTAAATGGTGACAAGGTGTACTAAAGTGTTTGAGTTGCTGCCTCCAATGAAACCATGGAGTGAGTATGTATCGGTACTGTCATATTTAGAGAGTGTCTACCCCTTCTCTGCATCAAGAATGATCCATGGTTTTTTGGGTATTTTGGCCTCTTCATCTCTCCTTGGACCCCTTTTTTTATCCAACTACAATGAAGATTATAAATGTTCTTATATGGATCAAGCTCTATAACTTGCCTCTAGTAATGCAAAACATGGATCTCATTAGCAAATTGATCAATCATGTTGGCTTCTTTGTTAAACTTGATACCAAAGTGGTGGCTCCTAATCGTAGATTATATAGGGTATGTGTAATGGTTGATATTTCTAAGCCCCTCTCACATTCTATTCATATCCACTCTTCTCGTAACATTTGGACACAATTTTTAAATTTTGAAGATATACCTTTCTACTGCTTTTGCTGCAATATGTTGGGCCACAAAACTAAGGCTTTCTCTCTCTAGCATCAAGCTGGATCTAGGTCTATCGGGCTTAAAAAGTGGGTTAAGAAGGTTGGTTCTTTGGATGCTAGTTTTATTTAGAAATATCATGACATGTTTTTGGATTCCTAACCTATTATAGGGTTGCATCATGTGTATCCTTTGGTGTCTTCTCCTCCTATGATTCCTTCCCATGATAATGTGACCAAGGCCTCTCATGGCTTGGAAGAGGATGGCTCTTAGTTTGATGGTACCTTCCATTTTATGGAGAATTTGGATAATCTGAAACATGACTTCTTTGATCACGACTTGATTTTGGCTCCGCCTCATAAACTTGGGATCTCTCAAACAACTAACAACAAATTGAAACTTGATTGTGGTGGCACAAAGAGAAAGGTGGGGAGAAAGTCTGAGGCCAAAATATTTGTATCGAAGGAAAGGAATTTGTGGAGGAGCGTTCCCAATGGACCATGGATGCTCTCCTCTCCAATAACAATAGAGGAGCTTAGATGCTATCTCGTGTGGTTGTGAGCCATTGTTTTATGCTCCTTGTAGCAAATTTGTTTTGCTACTATTATCCTTCTTTCTTCTCTCATAGTTCTTCTCAGGTTTCTCTATTCTTTCTAGGATTCTTGCTTCTTTTCTACTCCTTTCTTTTTACGTGGCATAATCAATGTAACTTCCTATTTTCTATGATTTAATAAATGGAGGGTTTGTGAGTCACAAAATGTGTTGGAAAGTATTGAAACATTGATGTCCCTTGTTCCATAATGTTCATGCCTATTGATGTGTTTCCCATCCTTGAATTATCATTAGGTTGTGTCCTAAATGGTGACAAGGTGTACTAAAGTGTTTGAGTTGCTGCCTCCAATGAAACCATGGAGTGAGTATGTATCGGTACTGTCATATTTAGAGAGTGTCTACCCCTTCTCTGCATCAAGAATGATCCATGGTTTTTTGGGTATTTTGGCCTCTTCATCTCTCCTTGGACCCCTTTTTTTATCCAACTACAATGAAGATTATAAATGTTCTTATATGGATCAAGCTCTATAACTTGCCTCTAGTAATGCAAAACATGGATCTCATTAGCAAATTGATCAATCATGTTGGCTTCTTTGTTAAACTTGATACCAAAGTGGTGGCTCCTAATCGTAGATTATATAGGGTATGTGTAATGGTTGATATTTCTAAGCCCCTCTCACATTCTATTCATATCCACTCTTCTCGTAACATTTGGACACAATTTTTAAATTTTGAAGATATACCTTTCTACTGCTTTTGCTGCAATATGTTGGGCCACAACACTAAGGCTTTCTCTCTCTAGCATCAAGCTGGATCTAGGTCTATCGGGCTTAAAAAGTGGGTTAAGAAGGTTGGTTCTTTGGATGCTAGTTTTATTTAGAAATATCATGACATATTTTTGGATTCCTAACCTATTATAGGGTTGCATCATGTGTATCCTTTGGTGTCTTCTCCTCCTATGATTCCTTCCCATGATAATGTGACCAAGGCCTCTCATGGCTTGGAAGAGGATGGCTCTTAGTTTGATGGTACCTTCCATTTTATGGAGAATTTGGATAATCTGAAACATGACTTCTTTGATCACGACTTGATTTTGGCTCCGCCTCATAAACTTGGGATCTCTCAAACAACTAACAACAAATTGAAACTTGATTGTGGTGGCACAAAGAGAAAGGTGGGGAGAAAGTCTGAGGCCAAAATATTTGTATCGAAGGAAAGGAATTTGTGGAGGAGCGTTCCCAATGGACCATGGATGCTCTCCTCTCCAATAACAATAGAGGAGCTTAGATGCTATCTCGTGTGGTTGTGAGCCATTGTTTTATGCTCCTTGTAGCAAATTTGTTTTGCTACTATTATCCTTCTTTCTTCTCTCATAGTTCTTCTCAGGTTTCTCTATTCTTTCTAGGATTCTTGCTTCTTTTCTACTCCTTTCTTTTTACGTGGCATAATCAATGTAACTTCCTATTTTCTATGATTTAATAAATGGAGTGGGACCTCTTCCCACAACTTATGGATTAAAAAAATTATAATATCTACATGCATAAAATTTCTTATCTAATGAACATTAAAAAGAGATATGTACTATGATCTAATACCTAAAATTCAACATCGTGGACATCATGCACAAATGTTATGATTCTATTAACATAATTTCATGATCAATACAAATTTATTTGCATTTAATAAAATAATTTATCTATCATAATTTTGAGGTTGTCAACATCAAGCAAGATTTTTCCATCTTCATTGATTTCTAAAGAATTAGTGTCCACGTTGCAATTATTTTTGGCTCACTACAAGACATAAGATGAATCCCTCAAAAACTCTTCTCCTAGCAACTTTGGATTGTGATAATTCCAAATTTGTTGTGGTTGTTTCAAAGCTTTTGAAGTTGTTCCATAACTTTTCATTTTTTATGGAATTTGTATGCTTAAACATCACTTACTACTCTAGATTTTCATAGAAAAAATCTTTCAACCATAGTCATTAGCATTAAAATACATGTTTAATATAGAGAAGACAATAAGCATGCATACATTATCATTAACTAGGATAGAAAATAATTTATTACATGATCACAATAATTCCATCATGGTAAGGGTTATGAGTGGTAAAGGAAGGGAAATTTTGTTCGAATTATAAGATCAATATTTATACCTCTTCATTCTCCCCTAGACCTAAGGTTAAGTAGGTCCTCCTACTTATTTTATGTAAATTTCCTTTCATCTTTATATTTGTATGATTGTTTTTGCTTGTTTGCTCCTCACCTGTTCCAATCCTATTCAAAAAATTTATTGTTTTCATACATTATATGGGTAGAGGGATCCATTTACTAAGGATTTATTATGTATCCTATACCATTCTCCACCCTTTTTTTCATCTTTAAAAATAC
This sequence comes from Sequoia sempervirens, assembly GCA_007258455.2. Lineage (NCBI taxonomy): Eukaryota > Viridiplantae > Streptophyta > Pinopsida > Cupressales > Cupressaceae > Sequoia > Sequoia sempervirens. The sequence continues at coordinate 114,349 of VDFB02340790.1, forward strand.
CACTCAGATTATTAATTGCTAACATGTAGTGGAGTGATTGGATAAAGAAGAAGGGGAGGCCTAAATCTCATTCCAATCCATCTCTCCCTAAATTCATCTATTAGTTATATAACTTCTTTATCCCTCTAGAAGGACCACTTGATGTTCCCTAGAGATATTACTTATATTTTCTTTAGTTGCATAGATAGAGGGTTATATAACTCTTCACAAGACACAAAGGCTACTTTTGGTAAATCAAGAATGACATTTGAAAGTGTGTGAACCCCAATCCTAATACCAGCAAAACAACATGAACAAATGCATTAGAATATAGAATGCAAGCAAAAACAAGGATTCCCCATGAAATCCATTTACAAAGCTTAAATTAGGAAAAGAGATGAAGAACACAATCAGAAAAAAAATAAAATAGAGATTGAATCCTAATTAAACTAGCAAACTCATGATTCCATGGGGGAATTGGTGCCAATTTGATGTGAAAATTGGTCCTTTCCCAATTCCTATGATGCAAGCTTGATGAATGTTGATGAATGATCCACTTTGATGAAGGATGGTGAGTGCTCCAATGGAAAAACCTACATAACCTAACTAAGATTCAATGATAATGGATGGAATTTGCTAATAATTTGAGCATAGTAAGTTTACTCAAATTGTAGATGATCAAATGAGGAGATTAGCCTCTTATTTATAGAATGACAAGATGGATGAATGTCCAAAATAGAGCAATGTGGGACTAACATTCATCCAATGGCAAGATGCCACTTGTCAAACTATGAGTGGATGGAGGATGTGCAAGTTTTGAGGATTGTGCCAATAAATGAAAATATTTGAATTTTGAATTTGTTGAAATGACATGCAAAAGAAAAGGGAAAATGCATTAAATGCCACTTGGCTCAAGGAAAAAGGACATGTAAAAGAGAGTAAATGCCTTGTTGGATGTACATGTCAACTTGGATTTTGAATTCAAACTTGGAGAATATTCCCAAAAGATGTCTTGTTGAGGAAAATAGAGATTTAATAAATCAATTAAATCTATTTTCATATGCAAGTGGTAAAAGCTAGAGGATGGGACATGAGGGGAGATTAAATTAATCAAAGTTAATTAATTTAATGAAGGGGGTTAAATGATGTGACCTATTTGACTTAAATTTGTGGATTTATTTAAATCAAATATGAGAGGAATGTGATAAGGGATTAATTAAATAAAGATTTTGATTTATTTAATTAAAATGGATGATTGTTAGATTAAACTAAATAAGGTTTTAATTTATTTAATTTAATAGATAGACTTTAGAGATTTAATCAAATAAAATTAATTATTTAATTAAATCGGATAATTAGATCAAGATGATTAATTTAATTATCGAGAAGAGGTGACTTAATTACATAACTTATTTATTCAATTAAGAGAGGAATATTTGATGAATTTAATCAGATAAGGGTATTTGATTAAATGGTTAGACCAAAGGATGATTCAGGATGAAATGATGTTAGTGGTCAGGATCATATACACAATGTCAATTGGTACATTTTATGTGTCTACATTTTGCCCCTCTTTGAAGCAATGCACTTGTTGCATTGGTTCAAAGAATAAATGATCTCGATCAAAGCCAAAAAAAATTGTTTTTTTTTAAAACTTGCCCCACTATTGTCTGGCGAGAGAAAACATGCCAATATATTGCCCCCTCGAAAGATTGGACAAAAATTTCAATTTTTGGGTGATCTCGCGAAAAAAGAGGACAAGGTGCCCGATAGGTCCAAAAAGGCTCTAGGAGGCCAAAAACATGTCTAAACACAATAAAACGATGTAAAACAGGCCTCAACTAGACAAAAACAGGCTCAAGGGTTCAAAACCCTAGCAGGATAGCCAATCAGGATGAAAAAACCTTAATTTTCAAGCTTAAAAAGGCTCTGAGGTGTCACTTTCAATTCATTTTCACACACAACCATCTAGCAACTTTGATATTTGAGCTCTGACCTCCTGACAATATGGCGCAACACAGCTCCCGATACACATTTCTGACCAAGTCCGGACATACCAGTGGCCACCTGGCATTGGGGCACCGGTAAGTGATCATTACTTGAGCTTTATTTTTTATTTTTAGCGTTCATTTATTACTTTCAAAGTTAGTCATTTTGCAGCAATGCTATATAGCACCACTCAAAAATCAAACTACGCCGCTCAGTGTCAAATTGTGTTGCCGCGGTGGAGTTTGGAGTTTGAAAATAAATTCCAAACTCTAACGCTGAGGTCATGGCCCGCGGGGTCATTTCCAAAGTGCGACGCAACAGTGCTTTAATGACAGGAATCTTTTCAAACTGTGTCGCTCGGAAGGAAAGTGCACCACGGTGGTGTGCTTTCAGCATTTTGTGCCCCAACATCATAGTTTGATAAAAAATCAAGCTGCGACGCCTTCATGGATAGTGACGCTGGAGTGGTTTCTTGGACGCCTGGCAAAAAAAAATTAATTTTTTTAACATGATGACCCTTCCTAATGCAAGACGCGCCAAGGGAGTTCTATTCTCAAGAGCACAGGTCGCAGGAGCTCTTTGGTTACTTGCGAGACCTTAGTGATAGAGATCAGGATTGACTACGAGACATGGGGTTGTGGTACATCACTTACGTAGCGCCCATTCACACCCACCTTGGGATGATGTCAACGCTTTCTGAGAGATGGCACAACGAGACCTCTTTTTTCCACCTTCCCACTGGCGAGGCCACTGTCACCTTGGAGGACATTTGGTGCATCTTGCTTGGTTGCCGATTCATGGTTGGCGCATCATTTTTGATATAGATGAGGGGTGGAATGCATGTCACACATTCCTCACCACAGAGGACATTGTCATTTGTGAGGGGCAGATCGAGCTTGAGCGTCATAGGGCTTTGGCCCCTCCCTTTCACTTGGTTGTTGCGGCGATTATTTCAGGTCTTGTTGCCCCAGATCGACCAGGCTGGTACTTCAGTTCCAGTTGGAGACTCTTCTGAGAGTGCATGGTGATGCGTGACAAGCCTACTCGTTTTGCTTGGGGGCCAGTTCTTCTTGCGTCACTGTACAGAGATCTTCATGAGTATTTCTACATGGATGGCAGAGCACTCAGCAGGTGTCACACTCCTCCATGTATGGGTGTGGGAGCACATTGTTGTCTTTCGGTCGCGGGTTGTTGCATTTCCGATGGGGCCTGATGATCCCCTTGTATGGCGCTACAGAGGTGGTGTGTCCTTCACACACACAGGCGAGCACGAGATTCCCTATTGGAGGAGGGTCCTAGATTAGATGCAGGTGTTTATATGGTGTTTGTACCTTGGTCGGCCCAAATGGGCTGATGATGCAGATCATATTTTCTATGCCCGCCAGGACCACTTCATGCAGGGGTGAGAGCACATGATGATAGAGAGATATCTGCCCAGGCGCATTCAACACCAGTTCGATGAGCCTCAGGATTGGCCAAACAATGATTATGTGGTCATATTTTTCCACACCATGTCACAAGTTTCATGGGGGCGATACATTCCTGCGTCTGAGGTTGTGGACAACTTTAGACATTTGGTGGCCCAGCCGTGGGCTTACGATTGGGGGCCTAAAGATCTAGGCGTCACACAGGCATACATGGACTTGTTCCAGCCTCCCCTATGTTTGACAGTTCTAGGAGCAGTCCTTGATCGGTGGAGGATGAGAGGCAGAGGGGGAGGACAAGGACGGAGAGATGGTGTACGACAGGACCAGCCGGCCGGGCCTCTAGTTCAGCCAGTTCAGCCAGTTCAGGCCGATGTGCAGATGCAGAATCAGTAGCAGGTGTTGGTTAGGTAGTAGGGGTAGGCAGGTGCACCACCACAGGCTGGGGGTGAGGATCAGCCTCAGGTATAGCCTCCACGAGCATAACCAATAGGGCAGGTGGATCCTCGAGATACATTGATTGCATAGATGCAGGCCCAGGTGCAGACTTTGACAAGGGAGAGAGATCAGGCGCAGACCGAGAGGGACCAGGTTTGGGCCTAGAGGGACTAGGCCATACTGTAGAGACAGGCTGCAGAGTTACAGGCGACTGCAGAGATGGGTCAGAGACAATAGTTGGAGAGCATGGCAGCCTACTCCTCTCAGAGCACAATGTCCATTAGGTCTTACAGGGAGTCCGTTCGAGAGGCAGATTATTATTGCATGCACTATCATCAGGCTATACCCAGAGCAACATGGGTCTTGGAGTACTCGTAGCGAAACAACCACAAACCAGCAAAGGGTCATGGTGATAGGGGTGAGGGAAGTAGATAGGAGGGTTAGGTCTCCTTTTGATCGAGATGATATCATTTTTTGTGCCTTATGGGCTCCTTTTTGATAGCCTAATGGGCCTTTTGTACTGATTGACATACATGTACAGTGATCCGATTATTTTGTACCATGACAGTTATTCGATGATGATATATATATGAGATGATGATTTTGATGTGATGTGATGTGTATCATTTATTTATGCATGGATGGATGATTCTATTTATATATGTTATTGTAATGATGTTATGGCGTTATATGATGTATTTATGGATGCATTTATTTCTGATGATATATGCATTATGTAATGATTATGACTAATAGATCTATATTATGTTGTTGACTTATGATATGCAGATGTATTTATGTGATGCGTAATAATGCTACAATCTATATGATGATTTGAAATGATATGATATGTAATATGCAATATGCAAAATAATATGGAAATGATCTATGGTGTATACGCGAAATGATGTGAATCATGCTTATATATGAAATGATTATGGATGGATGTACGCTTTGCATGTAATGGATTTTTATGTTCCTATTTATGCTTATAATGATGTGGAATGATTTATGCAATGAAATGTAAAAAAATGATTGCAATGCTATTTATGAGATGAGATGGATGATTAATGGACGATATAATGCAATGTAAATGCAATTGTCGTGTTTTATATGATGTGTATTGATGATGCAAATGAGACGGTTTTCTAAGATGCTTATAATAACAAATATATTATCCTAAACATGTTGAATGATAATGTAATGTATGTGATGCATTTATTGTGATGTGATGTAATATATGAAATGATATGTTAATGTTTTATGCAAAATGAACATAATGTGTGAGATGACTTTATAATGTTATGCGAGTATGTATGCAATGGATTATCTATAAGGCTTATGTACCTATTATGTATGATTATGCAATAGGTGGTAATGTGAAATGGTTATGAAATGTTTATGCAAATGAATGTTATGCAATGATTTATGTGATAAATGCAATGTGATGCAATGAAAATTTATGAAAAATGCTTATAATACCATGTTTATATGATGATGAAAATGCAATGCATGTGTTTGTTGTATGATATGTTTATGCAATATGCTAATGATTTGTGGATGTAGGATCGATGACAATGATAACTAACTATCATAGTACCTTGTTAGTGCGATGAGCAAGAAGGAATGAAAGAGAGGGAGTCATTTCAACAAGTCATGAGATGATGAATATGCAAAATGATGATGATTTCTTGTCGAGGAATTAGGATTTTCAAAGGGCCAATTTCCTTATGTTTGATGACACACGTGGTGCGATGCATCAAGGTATAGAAAACCAGGATGGTGTTGTACCTAGTGTGATGGACTTTGACTTGACCAACAGATAGGAGTATCCTTGTTCACACCTGACATACAAAAACCTTGCTAGGACATACTTTAGAAGTTTTAAACATCTCAGACCAAAACACATAAAGGTATAACCTATAAATGCAATAGTCAACAAGTTGCCCAAAACTTCCTCCATACATACCTAACAAAGCAAGTATTTTCCAAGGTTATATTACAAGAACGTCCAACAAGCACTGCAGACAAAAGATAATGATCATTACCCCATTCCTATCTCTCTAAATCCATTCGTTGGGGACATCATTGAGAGGTCCTTAGAATGAGCACAATAAGATAAATCAGAAGAAAAGATCAAGTACACAAACAAGCCAATGTTCTTCATACCTTCAGCCAAAGGGATGTGTTTTGATAGGAAAAGAATCCAAAGTGATATCCAAAATGATGCCCATTGTCGGAACAATATATCCTAGGACATGCATTGTATAGGATGATGATGGGTTGATAAGTTGATTGATAGGCTATTGATATAAGTTTCACTAACATGTTTGCGAATGATCAAGAGTTTGATTTTGCGTTTAACAGTTTGTTGCTTCGATTTTGATTTTTTGTTTGAAGCTTGCTTTTGCCAATTGTTGTGATTGTTTCTGTTTGTTTTTCCAAAGGATGAAGGTGATGATCAGTTTATTATGGATGATTGATTATCGCAGGTGAAAGCGAAACGGGATAGATGGAGTTTTTCAAATATTTGGATGTTTTTGACCTTTTTGGAATGTTTTGAGGCTATTTTTTGGGTTTTCTGATTTTATGACTATTTTTCAATTTTTTTTATTTTTTTGCAATGTTTTTGGGTTTTCTAAGATTTTATGAATGTTTTTGGATTTTGTGTGTTTTGGATGTTTTTGGACTTTTTGCACAATTTTGATGACTTGGATATGGATGTGTGTGATGATATCAGTGCTCTGTTTAGGATTTTATTGAAGACCAAGCTAAGGTTGACTGATCGAATCGATGGATTGATGATGATGATAACATTGTTGAGGATGCACAACAATGCAAGGATAGTGTTAAGCAACACAATGATCGGGAAGGATATCCTAAGATTATGGATTGATTGGACTTGATTGATTAGGATTTTTGAAGCTTGATTTGGAAAAAAATTGTTTTGAATGATTCAATGTGACGTTGAAGCACACATTAGTGCAATTGATATTGATTGTTTGGATTGATGTTCGATGAAAAATGAAGATTGATAAGGAATTTATTCTCGTCAAAATGTGCCATGGGTTAGTGATTTGGATTTTTTCCCACAAGTGGTGGACCAATTTTATTTCACATTTTCCAATGTTCAGATCACCACATAAGTTGGAGGATATAGATCAAGATTTATTCCCAAAGCAAGATGTAAATATTTTCCCCCAATGTCTAGTAATGTATGGAATGCGATGTGTGGATGCTCAGATAGGTGTATGGATTGAGGGATACAAATTATCTTGTGATAAGATAAGGTGCTCAAATAAAGAATGCTCATTTGGATAATGCTTCATGGCTCAAATAATGTTGGGTAGGATAGGATCAATGAAAATGACCCATGTGAAGATGTTTACCGTAATCAAGCGTAAAGTGTGCACCAAAATTTTACCAAGATCAAGATAATTTGGACTATGGATGCAGATGGATAAAGATGGATTGGATAAATGGTTCATGGATGAATGGATTTATTATGGATGAGATGGATGGAATGTTGTATTTATTACGCATGGGATGAGATGCTTTCATCTAAACTGGTACACATAGATGCTCGATTATACACATGATGCCTGTTTTCCATGTTTTCATCATGGTCTTGCCCAAAGTGCCACCATAGTGGTTTTCACTAGAGGATGATTTTTATCTTTACTGTTTTCATGATTTTTTGATTTTTTGGATTTTCACATTTTTTGATTTTTTTGTATTTTTCTGTGAAAGATTTAAAGCTCATGTCTAACCACCTTGTGGTGTTGATGTAGACGCTTCTCTCATAATGTGTCATCAGTATCCTGCCTGAAGAAGTTGCTTTGCTAAGATACATGCACTTGAATACAACTTTTGAGATTCCTGATCTACTTTTTTGATACCGGAGTTGACTTTATCTTTGTGCGCACATCGTGATAGAGTGCCTTTGAAATCCTTATGATGAAGGGTTGTTGCCAATACATGGTCAATTTGAGAATTGGATATCATGCATGGAGGCGTGGATGGAGTGTATCTAGAGATAAACGATGGATTGGTTGACAGTTTGGAACCTTTGACTCTCCAAACTTGGGAAGATGAGCAATTATGGGTGGATATGGAAGTGTGCATGGAATTAGGACCAACTGCTTGATACACTTTGTACGTCTCTTGAAAAGCTTTCTTTTTCTTTTGTGAACATCCTTGATGGATACTCTTCCCTTTTTAATTTTTCCCCATAGTTTCTTTGACTGATGAGGTTTGATAGGGATGATCATTCTTTGTATTTTTTGGTATCCATGTGTATTAGATTTTTCCATTATGCTTCTCAGCTTCTCTTGCTTTGATAACGTTATTTGTGCTTTGATTCAAATCTTTCCTTCCAAGTTGGTCCCAATTTTTGGATGGGATGATGGGTGGATGAAGATTCATGACGTGGCTAGTTGTAGTATTGACATCAGTTTCATCATAAGGATTCTTCGTGCTTCCTATGTTGACATTTGCTTGAGACGAAGTTGCCCCCAGTATTGTGGAAGTAGTACCTTCATGCTTTGATTCTACATGTTCTGAGAGCTCTTGTTTAGAATGCATTCTCTGATAAATGACCATTGCAGATGATGTTATTTCAATTAGATGCTCTATTGACTCTAGAATATCCTGTTCTATCTGATCGGTTTCTTTGAGTGGCTAATGCTGGATATCTTCATACATGATTTCCTCAGTCTAGATTTGGGATATATCTGATCTTGATGTTGAAAACTCATTTTGACTATAGGAATCACTAACCTGCTCTTTTTGTGTAATAATGTCAGGAGTAAAGGAATCCTGTTCTGAATGAAGATCATCTACATGTCCATCCAAAGAAAGCATCTCATGGGTAGATGGAGGAGTATATGCTATGTGGATATGATCATCTTGTATAGATAGGATAGTATCCATAGGCCATTGTAGTAGCTTGGAGATACAAACTCTTGATCTTGATTTATTTTGGGATTGTTTTTGACACGCTTTGGATCAATTTCTTGGCATGGGTCAATTTCAAAGGATGGATTGCTTATAAAGGGTTCTTGGATATCTTCATTAGGCATAGGAAGTGGCTCAATATCCTCTTGATCTTTGAGTGAATTGGGATCAAGTGTTGAGTTGAGGATTTCTTCAGTATCTATAACCATGAGGTCAAAGGGGGTCAACATGTCTTGGAAATGACCATTGCTAGACCTTGGTGAAATATTTTGATCATGCTTTGGAATAAACTTTTGAGATATTTCCTCTAACTCATAAGGCAATGTAGAGACATTTTCAATATGATCATTGGTCGATGGATCATGCATTATGTCAATAGAATCAAATGATTCTAACACTCCTTTAAATAGATCACTAAAAAATGGCTCTTGATGTATGGTAAGTTGATCATCGGATGGGGTAGAAACATCTTCAATGTGTTCGTTGATGGATAGGTCTTGATTATGTGATCGTTGACTTGGATCGATACATGGATTCGTTAACATTTTTTTGGGATTTTGAATAAAATTTGCTTGTTGGGCTTGGTATTGGGCTTGAGCTTGCGTGTGCACTTGAGCTTGGGCTTTTGCTTGTTGGGCTTGTAGTGCAGCTTGGGCGACTTGAGAAACTTGTGCAGCTTGCTGAGCAACTAGTTGTGCAGCTTGTCGGTTTTGGTTTTGTTGGAGTGCCTTCTGATAAGCAGCTTGTTGAGCGGATTGCAAGATAATGTTGTATTGGTTTGATGTGTTTGGTTTGGGTGGTGGTGGTGGCGGAGGTGGTTTTGGAATAGTGCTTGTTGTGGTGATAAGAGGTATCATCGTATTGATGATTGGGATTTGAGTGGTGGATGGTGTGATCAATATGGTTAATCCCTGAGAGACCATGTTTTGAGGGATGATAGATGATGTGTTGGTTGCTTGTGCTATGGGGATGGTTTCCATCTGTTGTGATATCGATGGAAAGGGGGGAGGATTTGGTATGATGCCTTGATTGATGGTTAGGGGGATGTTTTGGATGAGCAGTGGTAGCGAAGGTAGCCCCAAACCCAAGAGGTGATATGGATGTTAATGACAAGGGTGGGAGTGGTGGGAGAGTGAGTGGCATGCTCCCTTGGGGAAATGATGATGTTTGATCAAAAATGCCCCCTAGTCCAAATAGGTCACCTTCTCCTTGTGAGGTCATGGGAAGAGAGGTTTGCGGTGTTGCATTAAATGATGATGATGATGGGTCATTATGAAAGGTGAGGGGGACATATGGATGTGATGGATTTTGAACAACATTCGTGTGATTTGCAAACATATCTATCCAAAAGTTTACCAAGTGTGGATTTGAAATGTTCATGTTTGGTGTAGTTGTACTTGGTATATTCTCATTTGACATGTATGGATTTGGTGGGATAATGTTGTTTTGTTGAAGACACATGCATTGAGTATTTGGTTGATAGATTTGTAAATTTGGACTTGGATTTAAATCTACCATTGGAAAAGGTGTTCCAAGATTTAGATTGGGTATACTCACATTTTTTGTACCATTGAGGTTTGTAGGAGATAATGATCCCATGTATGGATTATATAAATGTGAGTTTTGAAAATAAATTGGCATTGTAAGGCTTTGATAGTTTGGCTGGTTTAGATCGATTATGATGTATGGATCAAGTTTATATTCCATGTTTTTCTTGTTTTTTTATTTTGTTGCAAAAAGTGACCTTTAAGGTGTTTAGGACCAATGATGAGATGAAGGATGAAAGGGGTGAATGATATGGGTGTTGTTTTTCTTAGGAACTTTGGATCAATGCTAGAATTTAGGATTTTATTTTGATTGGTTTTGATTGGATAATGATCTTATAAACCCTAAGATGTTGGATGTGATCTTTAGGATAAACTTGTTCAAAGGTGTGCTAACTTAACTAGAGGTATGAGAAAGGATGCATTCCCATACTCCTAATTAAACAAGGTGATTGTGATTTGGTTTAAGGATGTACCCAAGTCTAGAATGATGTTTCCAAAGATCTAAAGTTTCTTGTGGGATGGGATGATAAATGTTTGAAATGGATGAAGTGTTTGATTTTGATCCTAAATGAACCTAAGAAGGACTTTTTTACAAGTCCAAGGTTTTGAAGAACGTGCTTTTCCCTTCAAACCAAAAGATCAATGTTTGCTCAAAATACCATAAGACAAAAGATACACAAGCACATGTGTGGGGTTCAATTGATTTCATATTGATTAGTGAATTGCTTTTACCACAAACACTCCTTTGATTAGGTTTTCCAAACTAGATGTCCAATGTCTTAATTTTTTCGAATCCCACAAAGTATGTTATGTGGAAATTTGATGAATCCAAGGCAAGGGTTACCTATTGCTTATCTTTAGTAGGTAAATTGAGATGTAAGTTCAAGTGTTTAGAAACCTCTAAGGATGTGAATCCCAAGGGCAAGCAATAACACATGAATTGGGTCAATTGTATTTGCCTCCTAAAGGGTTTGAAATTTTGATGATGATGTTAAGTGTTTGTTTCCAGGATGTTTTCGAACAAGCAAAGCATTTTGTAACCAAGAATAAGTACAACCCTATGGATATGGAAGACAATATTTGTTGAGTCCCCACTTGGACAAGTCCAGCTATGCTTATCTTTAGTGAATGGTTAGATGCTTGACCCCACTGGCTCCCCTCCACGACACTCACTTATATGGGGCAGCCAAGCATCAACACCCATGAAAATCCCATGGAATGCTTTCCATTTCTACTAAAAGACCTTCAAAAAGACCGTTCTTGCACCAACAAATAGATCAAAGATTTTGGCAATTCTAAAACATGGGTTTTAATTAGGACTTTCTGTTCGTGGAGATTGACCCATATGACGAGAGTCCCTTTTCAGATCCATCTCATCAGAGCCAACTGCGTGATATTAGCGTTTATTCCAATACCCACATTTATATCCTGATTGGAAATACTCTTGGATTTAGAGTGTTACCAGTTGAGTCATTCCCTTGGGTGAGTACTTTTTCCCCAAGGTAGGTCCTCTAAGATAAAAGAAAAAGTGAGTAAAGACAATATCTGTAACTCAATCAATCTTTGTTTGCAACACAAAGAGAGAGAATGTACACAATAATTCTCTACTCACACTCGCACAATGTTTTGTTCAATTTTAAACCCAAAATGAAGTGTGGAGGTGATTGTTTTATCTCAACCTAAAATCACAAAAAAGGCCTTTTGATTCTCAAGATCACTATAAAGCGTGAGAGAAGTACATACATCCTTTTTCAATGAAGTTAGTTTAAGTAAGCCATCACTAAGAAAAAGTTGCACTTGTTCATTTTAGAGCCACAAAGCAATTGTGAGTTCTTTTTAAAGCACCAAAGGACAAATGAGAGCTGTTTTGTTCAATTGTTAACCAAAAAATAAACTCTAGTAAGTTGTAGTCCTAATGTTTGTTTTAAGCCTTTGCAAAAATTGAAGAGGTTCTTTTTAAAAGCCCAAATGAAATTAGTATCCTAAGAAAGAAGGGATAACAGTTTCCTAAGAGTGTTAAACAAACACTAAAGTGTTTAAAAACACTTTGATTTTGTGAAATACCATCATCATGCTTCTCTTTCTTTTGTTTTTAATTGATCCAACCTACAAGAAAGAAAATCAATCAAATTCTGCAAAACATAGAGGTTAAAAAGCAGAAAATAGAAGATAAACTTATCATTTGACAAAAGACACGTGCTAAAATGAAATTCCAACTTTTTACTCCCTATCAGTGGCGCAACCCATGACTATGTCACAGTTTGATTTCTCCAACGGTGTTGTATAGTGTCGCTAACCAGTCAGTGGTGCTCTGTACCCGAACCAGTGAGCTCAAATGTGTCGCCCTTTTCACTAGCATCGCTGTTTAAAATTAAAATTCAAAAATTTTAGGCAGGAAGGCTAAAGCATCGTAGTTTGGACTTTCCAGCGGTGCTATATGGCGACGCTGAGCTTCCAGCGTAGGAATTTTCTTGTGCACAAAATAGAAATGCAGAATTTTTAGAAAAGCATAATTAAAAACAAGATTATGCCCTTCTTCTAGCGCCAAATGTGTGAACCCCAATCCTAATACCTGCAAAACAACATGAACAAACACATTAGAATATAGAATGCAAGCAAAAACAAGGATTCCCCATAAATCCATTTACAAAGCTTAAATTAGGAAAAGAGATGAAGAACACAATAAGAAAACAATAAAATAGAGATTGAATCCTAATTAAACTAGCAAACTCATGATCCCATAGGGGAATTGGTGCCAATTTGATGTGAAAATTGGCCCTTTCCCAATTCCTATGATGCAAGCTTGATGAATGTTGATGAAGGATGGTGAGTGCTCCAATGGAAAAACTTGCATAACCTAACTAAGATTCAATGATAATGGATGAAATTTGCTAATAATTTGAGCATAGTAAGTTTACTCAAATTGTGGATGATCAAATGAGGAGATTAGCCTCTTATTTATAGAATTTCAAGATGGATGAATGTCCAAAATAGAGCAATGTGGACTAACATTCATCCAATGGCAAGATGCCACTTGTCAAACTACGAGTGGATGGAGGATGTGCAAGTTTTGAGGATTGTGCCAATAAATGCAAATATTTGAATTTTGAATTTGTTGAAATGACATGCAAGAGGGAAGGAAAAATGCATTGAATGCCACTTGGCTCAAGGAAAAGGACATGTAAAAGAGAGTAAATGCCTTGTTGGATGTACATGTCAACTTGGATTTTGAATTCAAACTTGGAGAATATTCCCAAAAGATGTCTTGTTGAGGAAAATAGAGATTTAATAAATCAATTAAATCTATTTTCATATGCAAGTGGTAAAAGCTGGAGGATGGGACATGAGGGGAGATTAAATTAATCAAAGTTAATTAATTTAATGAAGGGGGTTAAATGATGTGACCTATTTGACTTAAATTTGTGGATTTATTTAAATCAAATATGAGAGGAATGTGATAAGGGATTAATTAAATAAAGATTTTGATTTATTTAATTAAAATGGATGATTGTTAGATTAAACTAAATAAGGTTTTAATTTATTTAATTTAATAGATAGACTTTAGAGATTTAATCAAATAAAATTAATTATTTAATTAAATCGGATAATTAGATCAAGATGATTAATTTAATTATCGAGAAGAGGTGACTTAATTGCATAACTTATTTATTCAATTAAGAGAGGAATACTTGATGAATTTAATCAGATAAGGGTATTTGATTAAATGGTTAGACCGAAGGATGATTCAGGATGAAACGATGTTAGTGGTCAGGATCAAATGCACAATGTCAATCAGTACATTTTAGGTGTCTACAGAAAGAGATTAATATCATAGCTTATGTTTGTTAGTGTATTTGTTTGACATGGTAGGGTATTGGATTTTTCTTTCAAACTATCTTTGGAAGGCCTATGGCTTGTGGTGTTAATGCCTCATCAACAACACTTTAGTATTTTTTGTTTGATAGTACTCTTTCATCCTCTTTTTCCATTCTATCATAATTTTATGTTATAGAAATGAATGACCTTATTTTAAATTATTTTATACAAATATTAATAAATAAATTAGTTTATTATTCAACTAATAAATTATGTGTGAAAAAATCACACAATAAGTTATATTGCTTTGGAGTAGTGGTTTTGTATGCCTCCAAGAATTGTTTATCATTTGGGTAATGAGGTAGCTTACAAGAGATTCTCATCAACTTCCATCTTAGGATTCCCCATTTAGGAAAATTCTATACATTTTGGAGGTTGGTTTGCATGCAAGAAGTGATTCCTCTACTTTATAAGCTTCAGTTTTAGCCTCTTCTAATTGATTACATTTACCTTATAATTATGTCACTTCTTCCAATAGAATTTTATTGTTTTTTTTAGAAAAAATTCTTGAATGCCCTCCTTCCTAGGATGCTCTATATATATTTATTGTGACCAATTTAATTTCTCCTTTAAATACTAATATGAAGTAAAATAGGGGAAGGGGGGTGTAAGGATGTGGAATGATCTAAGGGTTTAAACACACAGGTACACCTTGCCTTTTCCTAATTTCATTAGAAAAAGAGATCTCCCAAGGATAGGATTGACTTTAAACCTTGAGGTGAGTCAACCCTATTAGGAGGATTTGTTGTTTTCTTATGACAAAAATGACTTATTTTCACTTTTGGGAGATAATTTCAAATGCATTAACTAACTAAATTGCATGACCTAACAATTGAAATGTAGAATATTATGATAGCAGAAACAAAAATAGTAATTTGCAGGAAGATCTGAGAAGGGAAGAATGGTGTGTACTTGGCCTAAAAATTAGGTTATGAGCTCTATAGTGGGACTGGTTCGCCCTAGGGTGAATGGGTCCTAGTATAGGGGTCCAAAATCTAATTTTATAGTCCTCAGATCCTAGATCTAAGCTTCTGATTTCTCTAGGTTTGGTTGTTGGAAGGTTAGAAATAAAATATGTAGGTGAGTTTCTATAGCTTGACAACAATGATGATAACTTTGCAAAATTTCTCCTTTGATCAACTTTCAATCCTTCTTCACCTGTAAATCTACACATACAAAGAGAAGACAAATTGTTTATTTTTGGGTGAATGGGGGTTTGCCTTAGTAAAACCCCATGTTGGTAATTAAACCTGATGATGAAATGATGATAAATGGAAGGAATTGATGAATGTATAAAGCTATGATACAACTCACCAAACCCTTAATGGTTTCCCTTAGAGGACTAAAGTCTAATACATCACTCTAAGAATTGGATCTTGCATGAATTGGCTTGATTGATTGATTGGTTTGATGCTTGAGTGCTTGCTTGAATGCTTGAAAACTACATCACAATGTTAGCTCCAAAACATGACATGAATATGCATAAAATTTGACATGATGATATGATCTTGATTGTTATTGTAGATGACTAATAAATATTCTCTTGAATGCTCTTAACAATAATATTTTCTATTGTGAAATTCACCTTAATGCTAGATGATGTTGCTTTGATTTGAATTGCTAATTTAAAGACTATGTATTTTCTCGAAAAATAGATTCCACAAGCCGACATTTGAAACTTGAATTTGAATCATTAAAATGCCACCAAAAATATATTAAAAAATTGGGTCCTAGCACTTAAAGGGGACCCAGTCGACCTTGGACGAATGGGTCCTAGGACCTAAGTCCAAGACACACAATTTCCAAGGTGTTTAAATTAATGTTAGTAATTTTTTAATATAAGTTTCCCTTTCAAAAAACATGAATAATAAGACTTTTGAATGCATAATTTAGGAAATTAGAAGCTTAATTAAGTCCAATTAATTAAGGGGATGCAAAGATAGTGTGAAAATGTAAAGGTGTACATTTTTATACACTACATTTAGCTCCCACTTTAGTGAGAGTATGATCCCATGCACAAACTCACACTAAAGTAGACAAATAAGTCAAAAGAGGTTTAATTGTACAATAGTTATAAATATGAGATGACAAGTATCAAGGAGGATGATCAAGCCCCTAGGATCAAAGATCCCATGGAAAAACCAACAAAGGCACAAAAAGACACATGCATGCAATAGTGACACAAGATACACAATCATACAATGTCAAAATTAATACAAAGATGAAGAAGGGGTGGATCAAGCTTCGACTGTTTTTCCAAAAGTTATGGATCAAACCTAGCCTATTTGTCCAAGAATTTTCTCACAAGAGCTAGTGTAGTCCGATATACACTAGGTGAGCCCCAAGGTAATATGAGAAACACACAATGGTTTAGTGTATTCTGATATACACTAGGTGTGTACCCATATAAAGGTGGCAGATGGGAAAGTCATTCCAAGTCTACAAACTCCCATACATCAACCATACCGAAATTTATACTTCTTGATAACTTTGATAAGGTGCCACACTGAATGGTCATAAGTTTTACAAGGCATCACCATCAAACAAGTTGTGTTATGCTTGGTGGCCAAGATTTAGTTTTAAGATAGTTAAAGGGGTTTTTCTTAATTCATGAAAGGTATCACTTTAGGGAACATCACACTTGATATCTTCACCAAGAGAGAACTAGCCAAGAGATAAAAGATTCACACCTTAGGGAATGCAAGCCATGGCATTACCACTAAGAGGAATGTCATATGCTAAGAAAGGTCATACTCTTTAAGGACATCAAACCCAATGTCACCATCAAGAAGACATATCATGTGAAGTAAGAAGACCATACTTTGAATAAAGTCATGTCATTATGCAAGCAACAAGGGGGAGGCATAATTCCCCCCACTTTAAAGAAATTTCTAAACACCATGTTGTGAGCAATTACTTTAAAGTAGAAGATGATAAATGCCAATATATGAGAGATTATTTGGAAATTCCTATGCCAAACATATGTTTCTGAATAAATTTGTGTCATGGAAAGAAGGTTGCCCTCCATATGAAATCCTAAGATAACACATAAGGGATCCACAGATTTTGGGTCAACACCTGTATTTTCTATAGTGATATAATAGATCTTGGAACCATCATGATTCCCCAAATAACTCATGGAACAAAAATCACAAAGGAATAATGACACATTGAGAATTAAAAGAGAACAATCCTTTTGGGTCAACATGGAGGAGACCTAAATTTCTCAACACTTTGCATCATCTCCAAAAGGAAAACACAAGAAAAAGACAATGTTTACAATAAATAGAAGAATGTAGATACAAATAGAAGAATGTCACAATAGATTCATTCCCTTTTTATCCTTGCAACAACAAAGTGACAAGGGTCATCCAAAGTAGGCTCACAAACATAAAGACATGCCAAACAACACAGTATAGGGGATGACATTATGCACATGCAATCACACAAAGAACATGAATAGACATAAAGCTAGTATGACACATGCAATCCAACCGAAATCAAGTTTTCTACATCCCAATCTTGTTCATCATATACAGAAGGTGGATTACTATCCAAAGGGGAAATAATGAGTGTCATACTAGGACAAGGCTATCTAACCCCTTTCCCCCCCAAAAGGTAGGAAAAGGATGAGTTGAGATAGGTGATGAGAATGTGCTCCTTGAAATATGGAAATGATTGTCATAAAGTGCAATACATGTAATAGTGAGTATGTTATGATTCTACAATTATCACATGACAAGGAGCAAAGTGTGCACATTCTATCCTATTACATCAATAATATCATTTTCACGTATCAAATTTTGTAAATGATGACACTCATCACTAAGATTCCCAAGAGTTATATGAAATGTACAATAATTCATGTTTTTACTTTTTCCTTTTTATTTTTGGTGACAGGTCGTAGTGTAATCAATCCTAAACAGAGGAGTTGATCCATTTTTTGTTATGGTATGTAAGAATGGAAATTATTGAGTTTGTAGGGCTTAGTTTTCTTACTTGATTGGGCCACTCATTGAGGTGGAGGTGGGGGAGGAGGATCTTGATATCCTAGTCCCTTGGTATCTTCTGATAGTTTTTGTTCTAGCAATTGATGGATTTCATGTTCATTGGTTATGTCACATCTTTTGGAAGAATGAAGAGGAATGGCTATCTCTATAGTTTTGTGTTGTCATTGATGTCACCATGTTGTGATTGCAAGTCTAAGTTAGTGCTTGATCTGGTATTTTGGTTTGGTATTTGAACCGGTATTCAAGTCGCTCCCTTCGGTACTCTAGTCTACAAACCTCCGCAATTGATAGTTGTTTCTTGCAGCTTTGGGAAATAGTTTATGGATGCTGAAAGTGTGTATGTTCATAATCTCTTGTGCTCCGATGCTCGTACGACGTATCGACATTATTCTGTTGATTACTTTTTGCAATTAAGTTTATTTCTGGCCGACTTCTTGGATAAATCATGATATGGTGTATTAATTTTTTTATGTAGATATATGTGCGACCTATCTTAGGTCCATGCCGAAATGATGTAGCATGTTGAGTGTTTGAATTTCCTTTTGAAAATATTTTGTAAATGCTTGAAGCCGACAGGTTGGTATTTTTGGTAAACAAGGAAATGCATCTAATTAGGCCGACCTAATTGATGCTTGCAGATAGATCAAGTATATATATATGTTGAATAGTTTTTGAAGTTAGAGTTGTTGTTGATGAGGTAGTTGTGAATGCAAAGATGAAGAAGAGCAAAAATGATGAAGTGTGTTAAGTCTGTCTAGTGAGCATCAACGAAACTATATCAACACTTGTTAGGTGCACTCTTTTTAGTTCATGTTGATTGTAAAGCCCAACCTTGTTTTTGTAAATCTCTTTGTAGGCAGTGAGCCTCCTTGTAAAGAGTGAGATTTTGTATTCGGAAAGTGAGTCCTTTTTAGGGCAGTGATCCCTTAGCAGTGAGCCTTGTATATTCAATTTTGGAACTACTTTATATTGTGAGTTAATCCTCACCGTGGTTTTTCCCTCATTGGGTTTTCCACCTAAAATCTGGTGTTCATTGTGTTGATTTTTCTTTTTGTTATCTACATTTCATGTTCATATTTAATAACAGAATAGTGTGGTTGTGAAATTGATAAGTGTTGAAGTTTTGAGTTTAAATTTGGTGACAACTGATTCACCCCCCCTCTCAGTTGTCCTACACCTTTTAAAAACATCCTTGTTTGTTTAATATTTTAAATCCTTGGATATAACTCTCTTCTAAGTTGATAGGTGTGTTGGTAATTTGATGAACATAGGATAGAAGAGTATTACTATTGTCCTTGTTAACAAGTTCTTTCGTGATTGGTGGTTGAGGCTTGCTTTGTGTTTCAACTTCAGGATGCAAAAGGCTGAACATATCAAGTGATGGGATGATAGGAGGTGTTGGTTGTTGCATGGATGGATAAAATGATGTGTTATTATCAAGGTTACATAAGGAGTCTTGTATGAATTTTTTCATGTTATCTTTATCTTGTACTAAGATGTGTGCCTCACAAAGACATTCATTAGGAGGTGAAGATTCATTAGTGTTATCAATTGCACTAGGATCATCTCCAAATATACAACTGGAAACATCAACCAAAGATCTTAAGGACATCCATATGTTGTCAAACCACATATCCATAGTGAAGTTTGATGCAAAGTTTCAGGTTTTATATATAAGGATTTTATTGGTTTTGGAATGCAAAAACCTAAAAATGATATCTTTTAAATGTAAATTTTACTTTTGAAGAATGCACTTATTTTGACCAATTTATGTAAATGCAAACAACTAAAAAAAATTGCAATTTCAAAAATTGAAACTAAGATATGCAAACAACAAGATATAAAGCAAACAGAGACAAGCTTATGCCCAAAAATTTGGAAAATGACCTATACAAGGATAGATTCGCCTAGGGCAAATGGATCTTTGCATAGGGGTTTTGAAAAATTAAAGTCTGATTTTTTGAGTTAATGTTTAAGGTCTCTATTTCAAGTTGCAGATAGATTCTTTTAGTTACAGATTTCCAAAATTTTATGATTAGATGAAAATGCATTTTGATGGCAAACAAAAAACAAAATGATAACTTTTTTGACATAATTTTTTATTGAATTTTCTGATGTAAATGATTGAAAGACACTAATATGCAGACTACTATGTAAAATGAATTCAATATGTATGCAATACTTTTGGATTTTTGTGATTTTAAACGATGCAAAATGCAATTTTGAATGATGCAAGATGAAATTTTGAAACCCTTAATGAGATGCAAGACTAACTAATGCAAATCCTAGATCTAGGGTTTTAAAGACTTCCAAATCAAAATTTATGATGTACTATGTTGGGTTCACCAAAATGAAATGAAGGAAAATAGGGGAAGGGGGGGTGCAAGGATGTGGAATTATCTAAGGGTTTAAACACACCTACACCTTTCCTTTTCCTAATTTCATTAGAAAAAGAGAACTCCCAAGGATAGGATTGAATTTCAACCTTGAAGTGAGTAAACCCTATTTGGAGGATCTATTGTTTTCTTATGACATAAATGATTGATTTTCACTTTTGGGAGATAATTTAAAATACATTAACTAACTAAATTGGATGACGTAATAATTGAAATATAGAATATTATGATAGCAAAAATAGAAACAATAATTTGCAAGTAGATTTGAGAAGGGAAAAATGGTGTGTACATGGCCTAAAAAGTAGGTTTTGAGCTTTGTACCATGACTGGTTCACCCTAGGGTGAATAGGTCCTAGTGCAGGGGTCTAAAATCTGATTCTGTGATTCTCAAATCCCAGATCTAAGCTTCTAATTTGTCTAAGTTTGACTATCAAAAATCCAAAAATAAAATCTATAGATGAGTTTTTGTAGCTTGACAACAATGATGACAACTTTGACAACTTTGTAGAATTGCTCCTTTGATCAACTTTCAATCCTCCTTCACTTGTAAATCTGCACATACAAAGAGAAAAGAAAAATTGTTTAATTTTGGGTGAATTGGGGTTTTCCTTAGTCAAACCCCATGTTGGTAATTAAACATTAATGATGAAATGATGACAAATGGAAGGAATTGATGAATGAACAAAGCTATGCTACAACTCACCAAACCCTTAATTTTTTCCCTTAGAGGACTAAAGCCTAACACATTACTCTAAGGATTGGATATTACATGATTTGGCTTGATTGATTGATTGATTTGATGCTTGAATTCTTGAAACCTACGTCACAATGTTAGCTCCAAAATATGGCATGAATATGCATAAACTTTGACATGATGATATGATCTTGATTGTTGTTGTAGATGACCAATAAATCTTCTCTTGAATGCTCTTGAAAATAATATTCTCTTGTGAAAGTCACCTTAATTCTAGATGATGTTGCTTTTATTTGAATTGATAATTTAAAGACCATGTATTTTCCCAAAAATTAGATTCCACAAGCTGACATTTAATACTTGAATTTGAATCATTAAAATTCTACCAAAAACATATTAAAAATTGGGTCTTGTAACTTAAATGGGACCCATTCTCCCTTGGGTGAATGGGTCCTAGGACCTAATTCCAAGACACACAATTTCCAAGGTGTTTAAATTAATGTTAACAATTGTTTAATATAAGTTTCCCTTTTGGAAAACGGGAATAATAAGGCTTTGAAATGCATAATTTAGGAAATTAGAAGCTTAATTAAGTCCAATTAATTAATGGGATGCAAAAATAGTGTAAAAATGCAAAGGTGTACATTTTTCTACACTGAAAATATAAAATTATTTATCTTTTTTTTGCTAACATTATCTTTAATTTCTCCATTTCTTTTTTCTATTCACAAATCACTTGCCCTTCCTTTGACAAATGAATTGTATGTTGAATTTATCTCTAAACCATATTTTCATCTTCCTCCAAAGTTGTCATGTGAGCCTACCCTTTAGTTTGGCATTGTGTATAGGGGATTCAATTTTATTGTCCTCTTGAGCCATTGTTACTTCTTCAAAAACTGAATTATCTCCTTGAATTGGTATTTCATTAAGTGGTGATTCATGCACCTCTAGAGATACTATCGAAAAAGTGTCTCTTGGGTTATCTCTTCATGGTTTCCTTGCTCTTAGAATTATCTAGTTGTGGAGGTTTATTCAATCTTCTAATGCTTTCTCCTTTGAAGGGAAGGAGGGGGACTACTTGATTTTCTTTTAACCCTTTTCCTTCATCTTCCTATTATGTTTCCTCTTCATCGTTGGAGGTAGTTATATATTTTTCTGAAAATTATGGATTTCCTAGATTTATTTTTTCTATAATGATTCCTCTACAAATGGCCAAGCTAGGCCTTTGGAATCTTCCTACCTACTTTGAAAACTTTGAGCCTCCAGAACTTGTTGATTTGGGTATAGAGAAGTAACTATAGGGACAACTTTAAAATTTTACCTTATTTATTATTTGTATTTATTTAATTATTTGATGAATAGGTGTCTAAATTATCATTTATAAGAAACAATAGTACACATACTCACAAAAAAATTGGGTGGATATAGAATAAAACCCCTAAAGTCCATATGGGGCTAATGCCCATATTAGAAAGCATAAAAAATAAAAACAATTTGCTAGGTGGGAAAGAGGAGGTCCTCAGTCACTTGGTTTACCCCATATATCACTTAGAAATTTGTATTTGATAGTGATCTTGTTTATGGCCCTTGAATTTGTGCACATTCTCCATTCTCGACCTTTCTTTGGTTCCAAAACAACATGCATTACACATGGACTTAGGCTCTCTCTCATCAAACCCTTATAAAACAATTATTGCACTTGTCTATTTATCTCTTCACTCTCTATAGGAGAAATTATGTGGGTTTCCTTGCTAGGAAAACTTTCTCCTAGTATCAAATCAATTTGGTGACTTATCATTCTCATAGGTGGAAATCCTTCTAGAGCATTATCTAAGACAATCTCATCAAATTTATGCAACAAATCTTCAACCTCCACAATAACATCTTCTACTTTTTCTTGGTTAGTTTTTGGAATCAAATCAAAACTAAAATTTTCATGCCATCTAAAAACTTCTTGGCATCAACTACACAAATCCTTGCATTGTTGCAAACCTTACCCATTTCCTCTTTCAATGGCTTGAATTTATGTTTTACTCCTTCCTTCATTAATGAGTATGTGTTAGCACACCCATCGTACATGGCTTTACCATCAAATTACCAAGGTCTCCCTAAAAAAACATGCCAAGCATCCATATGAATAATGTCACACAAAATCTCATCAAAATAATCTCCTATCTTAAACTTTACCAAACTTTGCTCGCTGACCAAAATTTTCTGATCATTTTAAATCCAAGCAATTTGATACTGATGTGGGTGCCTTCTTCTCTCAATCTTCAATTTTCTCACCATTTCTTCAAAAATCAAATTATCAATACTTCTTCTATCAATGATCACACTACATACCTTCCCCTCACATTTGTACCTTGTTCTAAACAAACTCTTCCTCTGAACTAGTTCATTATCTTCATTCAACAGGGCCCGTCTACTCATTAAGGTCTCTCCACTTTCAACTTACTCAGAGTGTGATGACTTTGTATCTTCTTCATTCATGTTTTTTTCTCTAGCATGTTTATTTGGGACATCCTATTGGTTCTTTCTTGATTTTTAGGGCACTCATATGCTCTATGTCCCTCTTCTCCACATTAGAAATAGGCTCCTTGAAAGCCTCCTCTCCTAAATCCTCTACCCGATCTCCTCTACCTTTGAAATTTTTCTCTTTGGGATTGAAAGAATTTTCTGATTTCTAATTTTTTTTCTTTCTTTGGTCTTAAATTTTTTTATTTTTATGATTTCCTTCATAATATCTTCCTCTAGTTCTTCCACCATGACCTCTGCCTCTTTACTTGCTCTCAAATTTTCTATTCAATCTTTCTTCTACCTTCAATGCAAATTGATATGCATCCTCAATGGTGTACATCCTCACCAATGCCAACTCTTACTATATGCTTGGATTTAATCCATTGGTGTAACTAGATACTTTCTCCTTGTTTTCTTTAGCATGTCCAATTCTTATCAAGACTTTATGAAATTCTTCTATGTACTCTTTCACAGTTCTTATTCCTTGTCTTAAACTTTGCATCTTTTTAAGCAACTCCAATTCATAATCTACTGGAATGAATTGTCTCTTTATATTTTCCACCATTCTATCCCATCTAGAAATTTTATCTTTTCCTCTCCTTCCTCTTTCAAGCTAGATTTATTTCCACCAAATGCTAGCATGTCCCTTTAATTTTGTTTTTGCAAACTTTACTCTGTTAGGGTCTTCAATCTCCTCGAATTCAAAGAATTCTTCCATGTCATTTATCCAGTATATGAGCTTCTCTATATTCAATCTTCCATTTAATGTTGAGACCTCCATATTTGGTCTCTTCCCAATCTTGGAAATGGCTCTCAGTAATCTAATTTCTCTAGGATCAATTTCATCATGTGCTTCTTCTTCGAATGGCTCCTCATTCTTAGCTTCATCTTCACTCTCATCTCTTTCCCTACAACAAAACTCTTTTGTGTAGCTCTTCTTGCAATGTCTCTACTTTCCTTCTAAGGGCTCTAAATTCTTCCATACCAAGAAGGTTTCTACCTCCACCTCTAACATGATGGGCTACTTTCAAAGGCATTTCAACAACACTCACAACTCACAAGTCCTACTACAAATTTCCTCTCTTCGGTGCTTTGTCTACATACTCAAGAACAACTTGCTTTGATACCACTAATGCAAGAGAGTTCTTGCAACTCTCGGCACACTTCAAAACATATAATGGACAATACTAAATTTGGTTAAAATAATATCAACATCAACAACACATATGATAATTTTATTACTCAATGTCTCTTACAACTCATGGAAATCACAATCAAATTGGAAAGATAACACATGCAACCCTTTGGACTAATGAAAAATATTAAAAATTAGATTCTATGATTTGTTACATGCAACACGATCATTCACATGTGAGTTCTCATCAATCTTCTTGCAATTTCTTTATTCTTTACCTGTAACCTCTTTCTAGAAATCAATGGCATAATGCACCAATGATCTTGAAAGGTTATTTGTTTTTGATTATCACCTCCAACTTGCACCAAAAAGTTTGAAAATAACTCTCCAGGAAAATTTCTGCCCCACCTTTGCAACTCCAAATTCTAGAAATTGAAAAATCAAAACATTGTTTAAAATCAATTCTTTTGCAACCACTATCTCCTGCAAATTGAAACTCTCCAACTCCATGCCCCCAACCTAGAAAATCAATTAAATTTCATAATTTACAAATGTTTGACTCTCCAATGCATTTTTTTACCGCTTCCAGGAAAACAAACCTCCACTAGTCAGCACGTTGATTCCCCCCTTTCACAAATAGGAGTCTAAATTCAAAATTTTCCCAACATGCACATCATGAGTTCACCACTCCTACCTATGGAAAATAAGTTAAATTAAATAATCTACAAAATTTCATAACCCCCAAGAAATCCCACAACCAAGTTTTATTTTTATCATTTTAGCATTTAAGTTACATTTTCTAGCATACACTCCAATTACACCATGCAACAAAAATTAGTCCAATTATTCAAATTCTGATTTTTGGACAAGAAAATCAAAATATGACATAAAACATTATTCCAAGCCATATCACATCAAAATTTAATTCTTATTTGGTTGATGCAAGATTTCCTTCAGCCACAGATGCTCTTGCATCAATAATAAACATTTGTACATTCATACCTAGTTATATAATAAGTTAAATAGATCTCAAGAGCTCCTTTGCAAGGAATTTCTTATAGGGAAATAGTTGTTGATGGATTCATAGGATCCTAAAGATAATATTTTCCATGAGTGCATAAGGAGAGTTTGAACTTTTATATAGTTAGTATTGGTACGCAAGGTTTCAATTCCATTAAAAAATCATGAATGATAGATTCATTATTGTACACTAATTTTTTTAATAAATGTATCTTATAATAAGTTTTTAATTTATAATTTAAAGAGATATTTTTTTATTAAACTTAGTTTTCTTCTCAACAAATGAATGTTTGCTATGGAAAAATCAATGAATGATGTAGAAATTGTTGTGAATCCATAATCTAGGCCATTATATTGAGACATCATAATTCTCTATATTGAGAATTTCATGACAAGCAACAAGGATGTTTAGTCCAATTATCCTAACTATGATGTATATTTAGAATTTTTTTATCAATTGAATCCTTATCCTTACTCTTCTAGTGGCTCCTTTTGAAAAAGAGCTTTCCTTTCATTAGATGATTTGTCTCCTTTATCATTTGTATATTTTGACTTGTCTAAGGTTTTGTTATTTCATTATAGGCATCAATGTTTGTTTCTTTTATTGTCAAGGAGTGAAGGTTTAGAGAAAATTACAACTAATTTAACACCCTACCCCTCAAGTAAATACATTTTCTCTACTTATTGCACTCATGTATGGGTGAATTAAAAAATGAATATTTATAATATTTCTCTATATTTTTCAAAAATGCAAGTCGAATAAAAAATCATTTTATGACCATCTATGTTGATATAATTATTAGATATGACAATAAATTTAATACCTTAAAGAATGATAGATACATTCAATTCATTGATAATGTTGCCACATAGTTTGAAAATGTAATAAAAATGTGATACATATTTTTACTCAAACCAAATAAGATAAATACACTTGTGAGACTAAAAATAAAGTTAGAAAAAGATTTTCAAGCACCTTTTAGGTTCTTTGTGCAATCTACACTCACTCAAAGTAGTGATCAATATAAAAATTAAACACCACTAAAAATTATACATATTTAATTAGTGTGATAATATAAAAATTAACCACCACCATTAATTGAAGAAACCAAAGGATTTCCAAGTTATAATTGTTGTCGAGAGAGATGATTTACATCTAAAATTTATATTGGAAATACCTTAGTTTGTATTATTACACTTAGCTAATATATTGAAGTTATAGGAGCAAATGAGCATATAATTTCATTGCAAACACAAATGTGGTAGGGAGTCATATTTAAGATTAAAATAATCAATAGCATATAAATATAAATGTAAATAAAAATATGTATATTATTTAATTGTAGTAACAATTTTATCATTTGTAAAATAATGATTTAAGTTATATATTATTTTTTGTTGTTCAAGATAAAGGTTTATGTTGTAATACTTTTTTAAATTTGAATTCATTTTAAATTGTTTATAATGTTTTCTCTCGATTGTACAACCTTTTATAGCTAAATATCCTTTAAATAGAAATATGTATTTATTTTCTTTTGAATTGTTCCCATATAACATATCTTTTCTTATCTAGGAATTCACATTTCTTCTATCAATATGCCTTATAGTAATCTATAAAGATATTTGTTCCCATTAAAACTAGAAGTTATGCTTGACCTCTCTATCTAATTCTATCCTAACTTGTATACAAAAATAATGGAGAATATATAATTTATCGTTGAGAGTTATATTGCATTGTTTGTTGGTTCATTGTGCTATTGAAAAGGCACCCATTAAATTTTTCCAAATGCCTACTTATAAGTTGATAATGTTTCTTGTGTTCATATTCTAATGGAGTTTCATACTATCATATATAGAGCTTTTAAATTTTTATTATATTCAAAAAATGCAAGGACCCCTTGTCTGTCTTTAACATATATATAATATTATAAGAATAAATATAATGCTATGACTATTCTAATTATATTAGATAGCCATTAAATAATAAAATGTTTATCAATATAAATTGTATAATAGTACAAATCAAAGGATAGTAAAAAAAAAGTTGTCCATGTAACATTAAACATGTTGACATGTTGACATTTGATTTGAAATAATCTTATTATGGCTTTATTTTGTGTTGTTGTTTATTAATTTATTCTTTGCTTTATGTTTTTAGCTCCATGTTTGTTTCCTTGGTCAAGTGATTTTGTCAAGAATGATTTAGTAAGCTCTAATATGTTCATGAGGAGTTCTAGCATCAAAACCATCTTGGCACTATGATCAAAGTATACTTAAGATCGATTTGGTATAGTTCTCTTAGTCAAGTTCTTGGATTGTGTTCATAGTGGACTATATCATTGAAATCTAAATATAGCTAAATACTTTTCCTTTTTCTTCACCTTTATGTTATATTCAATCATTGAATTATTATAGGTGATTATAATTTTTCTTAAGGAATTCACTCTTGTTTACATAGTGATTGGGTATCATATTTCTATAGCTTAGTGGATTAGCTTGGTAGTTTGAATACCCATCTATCAATATACCAAAGTGGTCTATGTCATCAACATAAGATTATCTAGCATGATACACTTTCAAAGGGACATTGATGTGGATGATCTTAATTGGGCTATTGGTGCAATAATTTTGTGTTGATATGGTACCATTGGTAGAGTTGAATGGGTCCTTTTGGTAGTGAATTATATGGATACATGGAAAATTATGATTGATTGAATATTATTAGTAGATCAAATTACCTAGCACCTCAATCATTTGTTTAAGCAATCAATCTTAAAGTGAGAAAATAATATTGAAGGAAAATATATGGCTAAGGCTAATGAAGCGTACATGTGGTATGATTTGGTGGACTTTGGTAGATGTTTACACTTCTATGGATTGATACTCCTAACACTTTGCATATCCACTAATTAACTACAACCATTAATTTTGTGGGCAAGTTGATCTAGATTGTTGATATTGATAGATTCTTAAGTTAAGTTCAAATATATCAATATATTTTATTAAATGATTACAATATCCATGTGACATGATATTTGAATATTTGTAGATATGTAGATTGATGGGTTGCACATCTTGGTTATATATATAGATATATTGTAATAATAGATCTTGAGTCCAAATGAATATATTCCATCAATCTTGGTCAAGATTTAATTAATCAAAGTTTGTATAGTTAAGGGGAAAATGATTTGAGGTACGTGGCTTGTTTTGATTGGCTATTAGCATCATAATTTTTTCAAAGACTTTCAAGTAATTCTTGTTGGTGGAGATAATCTTTTTTTATCATTGATTTTAATAAAAAATGATACAAACCATCGATTGAGTAGAGTCTATGAACATTAATAAAGGTGATCAATAATTTTTTTTTGTAGACAAGTGGCATCATCTTATAGAATTTGGTGGAAGTAGGAACTTCAATATATTATTTTAGTTGACACCTTGGAAATGTATTGATTGACCAATACCATTGATCTTCAAGGAAAATGTATATTGGTAGTTGATCATGTCAATACTTAACAAGCTAAAGTGGAAAAATGGATTATTTGAAGAAAATGTGTGTTGTTATGGCTTCTTATTGGTTGAATTATGAACTATACATGATTTTTTTTGTAGGATTGAATGAAATGGGGCCATGTGATCTTTGTTGGAAAATATATGGGTGGGCCTAGTCTGTCTACTCAATAAAGTTCCTTAGCATGTGTGACATCATTTCAAAATTAATGAGGACCATAGATATCTTAGCTATTTCATAGTCTAATTACACTTGAGGTATTTAGGTGGATTAAAATATTTGCTTGGGAACACTTTAGGTGATCGATTAATCTACTTATACCATTGATCTTGAAGAGAAAGTTGGTAAATTGTTGATTATTATGAGTAGTTAAAGGATAAAGTAAAGTGCTCAAAGACTTGTGTGGCATACACATGGCCTATTTTAATTGGTTGTGATGGATTGGTTGATCAAGTGGTATTCACTTTTAATTATTTCCAATAATATCTAATCTAAAGAGCTATGCCTTTGGGTTGTTGATTAAGCATGAAATTTAAAATATTTAGGAGATAAGGTCCCCAATATTTAAATAAAGAGTAATAGAGTACAAAATTTGTAAAAAGTAATAATTTAGTTATAAATTTATTGAGATGGAATTAATATTAATTGCCTTGTTGATAAAAATTTGGTGATGATGAATTAAGGGATGAAGGTGATTTATGGATATCTACAAAGGTGGTAATGATTTGGATCCCATGTTGCTAATCAAAAAGTGGTAAATGGGGAAATTGATGGAAAGCAATAAATAATTCTATTGCTTCTACAAAGAATCTATTCTAAGATAATGTATCCTATAGTGCTTGTGGTATTGAGTATTAATGAAAATTGAGCCCTCGAGGTATTAAAATTCTCATGTCAAGTATAAGTGAGCGTGCTACAACATTTACAATGGATTTAATGCCTAGATGCAATAATGTAGAATGAAATTGGTTTTGGGGGAAAGGTTGTTGTAACAAATTTAATGAAATGATTGCATACTTAAAGTATGATGTGAGTATAGGACACCTTATGTAGGAAGATAAGAGCACATTGTTTGGGGCCCAAGTGAATATTTTTCTAGCTAAATTGAATTAAATATGGGAAAATAAATATATTATTTCTACTTATCATGATGGGCACACAACAATCCATATTAAAATAAAAGTTAAGTATGTTGATGATCTAGGAAGAACAATTAGTTATAAATATAAGTTATCTCCATGGAGATAAAGGATTTTGGCCAAATTAGGGCTTTTTTCCAAACTGGATCTCTTGGTCAATATTGGGTGTAGGGAAGCCTACACCATATTCTAGGGTGATCAAATGAGGTATGTCAAAACTAAGAAAGGTTGTGGGAGAGATTTATGTAAATTCCAATGAAGGAATTGTAAGAAAATACCACTCACGAGATTTAGATTTTCCATAGTTAGTGCACTATTTTTGGGGCAAGTTTTCTTTATCATTCTTTTTAGTTCACATTTGTTGACTTCTTGTAGCTTTGTGATTAGTCTTTAGCATCAAGTTTTATAAATGTGCTTTTTAAACCCATATAAGGAATTTTATGGATCATTTATGATCTTAAAAGTCTTATTTTGGTTTATGTATTTTTGAGCTTATTGAGTTTGTTTTGGATGAATTTGTAGCTAAATTGATTGAATTCATAATGAAATTTAATTTTACTTGATAAGCTTTGATTAAATGATTTCCCCCCTTTTTAGGTGTTGATTCTATTTCTTGTTGGAGTACGCCCTGACCACAATTGGTTAATTAATCATGCTTAATATTCAATATCATACTTTGTTCCTTGTAAATTATTGTAACATATTACTTACTACATAAGTTCATTAATGACTACTTCTATCAAATATCTTGAGAGCTTGCAACTATTTGTCCATATTTAGAGAGGTATGCATAGCCTTGGTCTCTAGGTTATACATGAAGTAAGGAACTATGAATGATATTATGTTTGGATATATAAATTTAGTTGTGCATCTTTAGTTGTATTATAACCTGATAGTAATTTTTTGTAAAGAGGTCTTTGATCTAAAAGATAAACTAGTCTATGCAAGGGGACCTTAACGAGAGTACCTTATGCACAAGGTGTGGCTAATTTGTGTGACCTTTTATTTTCATTTCTTTTTAATTATCCTGTAAGATCTCAAGGAAAACCTTCCTTGGCCCAACAGAGCTAGAAGCATAAAAGAGTTGCTCACTTTTTATCACTTGGCCCAAATCACTTGTTGTTTGATCAAAAGCCTCACCTAGTTTGTCTAGACCCAATTTTATTCCTTAGTTTTGAATTTTGAAGTGTGTTCTCAACAATTATAGAATACAATTTGAAGCACTAGAAAACATACCACCATAAATACATATTCATTATTTTTTCCTACTATTTAAAAAAAAAAAACCTTGCAAAAATATTAAATATGTTTTATATAACTTTTATTCGAAACATGATATTTAATACTCAAAATTTCCAATTTAATCAAACAACCAACACCCATATCAAATATCAAAACGATCTTATAGATTATATACCCTGTATCAAATATAAAAACGATTTTATAGACTGTATAACCCATATCAAAAATCAAAACGATCTTATAGATTATTTAACCCATATCAAATATCAAAACGATCTTACAGATAATAAAAAATAAAACAATTGACATATAACTTAATAACCTTTACACAACCCCTACTATAATAATTCCTAGGTTCTCTTATGACACATTTTTAAGGTACCCATAAAGAGAAAAATGCATATTAGTTTTGAAGATGGAATATTAGGTATAGTAGGTGGTTGATAAACAAACAAATGAACATTCAATTGCCCACGTCTACTTTATTTGATTTAGAATGTAGTGGAAACATATCTTTATCACATTCATACTTATACTTCCGTGTTATCTCACGTGACCTTGTCAACAAAAGATATTTTCGGGTTTCCACCTTATCTGAATTCATTATTAGCTTCATACTAAATTCCATGTATGGTATACAAAATCTCCTTTATTAGTATTTATCTTGAAAGGAAATAAATGAACCCCACATAAATATCCAAGCTTCAAGTTTCATAAATGTGTGAGATATTCATACAATATTAGTATTTATATTGAAAGGAAATTTTATATAGAATAATATGTTAAAATTTAAACTTATTTTTAAATATAAATAATATTTATGAGATGTTTATATTTATGTAATTTTTGTTTTTATTTATCGACATATATATCTCAAATTTGGTATTGTGTAAAGCTATTCAATAAATTGAATACTTTATAATTTTGAAATATTATGAGAAATAAATGTAATATCTTATAAAAAATAAAAAACTATGATTTTTAATGTGTAGAATCTAAAAGTTCTATTAATTTAGAAGTAATAAGCTATAATGAATATACAAAAAAAATTATGTAAATTGTGTGACAAATGATTTAGGTTAAGGTTTGTGGTGTCAAAGTGGTGAAATTCAAAGGAAGAGGAAATGTTGAGAGTGAAGGGTTGTCATGGTCCAATCACCACTTCATTCCTAATGATCAATGACTTGATGATGGAAGGCATCGAAGAGCCTAGAACCATCATTAGGAGAATATTGTCTGAACCCCCAAGCAAGTAACTCTTGACTAGAGTATTTGTCATCTTTCTAATTATTTTTTCTCTTCTCCTAGATCAAGTAAAACAACCATGAGCATTGATGTAATATTTGAATTTATCTAGTAGTGGCAATCAATAGACAAGAATTCCTCCCCAAGAACCCATTGGGATGCAAACTAAGAGTTCCACTTCTAGTCTTGAAAACATGTTTTAGGTACAACATAATAATCCCACCAAGAAATGTCATTTGCATTTTATCTCTTATCAGTCAAACAAAGGTATCCATGATCTTCTTGGACGCTAGAGAGAAACAAAAGGAACTATGTTGAGAGTTCTAGAACAACCCCCAACTTACCGAGAAATGATGTTGAATGTCAGGATATGTCTTCCATGAGTGCCTTAAAAAATAAATTGTCAATTGAGACATAGTTGAGAGCCCCACACACATTGTGTGAATTAAATTCAAGCACCCACCATGTTGAGAAGAGATATAGAGCATTCTTGATGACAATTATTGTCCAAACAAAAGCTATTGGGAATTAAGGTGTCTCAACCTTTGCAAGCTCCTAATTTTATTAACTTATTATTTGATATTTTCTCATAATTAGTTAGAATTTCTATAATTATTTTAATCAATATTTGTACTCCAACTAAAATGAGATGTTAAAATTTGTGTAAGTCATTTGGTTCCCTCTGTTGTTACTTTGTTACATTGATTGTATGTTTTCATAAGTTGGATATATTTAGTACATTTGGAGAACCCCTCTTTTATGGGATGACAAATTATGATAGAATCTTATGGTGTGTAAGAGCCAAGAATAGGGGGAGTTACTTTGGAATCTTGACCAACTATGACATTATTTATTATTTGTCACATAGTGCATATTTTGAGATGGTTTGTTATGACAAGTCGGGAGCCCATGTTCAATGGGCCAAACTCAAGGTTGTCAAAGATTTATTAACATACTATTTTTAGTAGTTTGTGAGAATCTTAGAAAGTGGTATAGGACTTTTGAAGCCCAATTTGGGTGCCATAATACTAGAGGTTTTGAGCATGATTTTTAAAACCAAAATTCCTTTCCAATTTATTTATTTGTTTATAAATTGGTGTTGGGATATGGCCTTGGGAAGTTGTTTTTGGCTTCTAGTGTTGTCATTGATGGAAACTAAAGTCATTTCCATGGTCCACATATCTATATCTAGTTATACCGATAGATAAAGTGAAATA
>VDFB02340791.1:0-21486 GCA_007258455.2 Sequoia sempervirens
GTATTTAAATAGTTTGCCACCAAGATTAGCATAAAACCTACAAGCTATGGAATAAGCACATGTTTGGACATGAATACCAAAGACACATTAGCATTCAAACTGCTTTGACAATTGAATCTCCAACCAGCATATTCAAGAAATGTGACTATAGTAGCCAAAAATAGAGCTGTTAAATTTCCAAGACATTGGGATTCCATAAGTGGTAACGGATCCAAAAGAGATTGAGGGCATGAAAATTCTCATGTGAACAAAGACTAACATTCCTATTCATAGAAGATCTCAAGGTTTCTATAAAAAAATAGATGGGTTTATTGGCCAAAGAGTCTGCATGACAATTGGCTTCCCTATAGCAATGGTCTACCTGAAATTGATTTAAAATATTTTGTTCTTTATTTTTAAAATGATGTAATGTGGTCTGGAATACATTACTAATATTTTCTACAATTATTTATTAGAAAATTATCACTAATTATGATGTTAATTCTCAATAATTTAAGATTTACCTAAAATTATGATCTAAAAAGAGAAAAGAAAGAGAAATAACTCATGTAAGATGTAGTGTGACTGAAATACATTATCTACTTAAAAACTGTTTACTATTACACTAACACCCTAACAAAGGGAAGGGAAGTCTTGACTAGATGGTTAAGCAGGGAGAGTTCTTAGTATATTTGTTTCAGGCCAAAAGCTCATACATAATATAGTCTATTGGCTAATTATATTATTATTAGTATATTAATATTATTATATTATATTAATGTTATTATATTTTTTAATTATTTTTAGATTAATATATTAAATTATTATTATATTATTAATTATTTTATTAACGATTGAATTTAATTACCTAATGTAAGAATTATATTATTATTACAGAAGAGATTCCCTCCATTGTAGTGATTAAGCGGGAAAGGAGGAATTTAGCAAATTCAAAAAGTGTAAAAAATAATTAATAATAAGAAAATTCTCGAAGTTGATGACAAAAAGCAATTTGTAGAATTCGGAAAAGATTGGGTTAGAGGTGGGGGAAAAAGGGTTACGCTGCGGAAATGAGAAAAAAAACCCCAAAAATTCAAATACTAAAACAAAATATTTGCAGATCCATTGGAAATTGTTAAATAACAATTTGTGAGAATCAGAAACTTATACCTATTTCCATTGAGGAACGCCTTGTAGTTGTAAGAAAGGAATTTTGGTCCCAAAAAAAAATGTATTAGAAGCTCCACAGACCAAGAAAAAAAT
This sequence comes from Sequoia sempervirens, assembly GCA_007258455.2. NCBI lineage: Eukaryota > Viridiplantae > Streptophyta > Pinopsida > Cupressales > Cupressaceae > Sequoia > Sequoia sempervirens. The sequence continues at coordinate 1,243 of VDFB02340791.1, forward strand.
CTACTACAAAGTACTTTCAAAAATAAAAACACATTTCAGATCGCCGACCATCAACTGTATCCCAGAAACATTTTTTATCCACTTCTGAATGATTGAGGAATGTCCAGCGTCTTCTGCAGCAAGCTTCTGTGCACGATGAAACACGTGTCCCAAATCCGTGCAGCAGCTTCTGCGCAAGAATCTTATCCCGAATAATGCTCTCCGCAGACTGATTGAGCAGCGGTGCGAGAAGGAATTCCTTTATTTTGAACGCCGTCGAAGTGACACTTGTTCACGTGGGACATTCCTTTGAATGCTGATAAAAAATATTCTAACCAATTAATATATTCGTGCGGTTCGGATTTCTTATGCATCTGAGATTATTCATGCGGTTAGGATTTATTATGCATGCGAGATTTAATGTTGAGTTTTTTTGTAAACTGAATCTTTTAGCTCCTGTTCTGCTGTGACTGTAGGAAATGCCTTTCAGCGTACAGATATATTGGATAATCTTTTGCAGTCCTGTCTTTAGAGGAAATGAAAAAATGATTAATATTGTTACTTGCTTTGGGGTCTAATCTCAAGAAATTTTGTTTGGCATGTATGGCCTAGATATTCCCATTTCCTTTGACGAATTATAATACAGTATGAACGTATGCTTTGTTTTTACAGTGTAGATAAAATTGTATCTAAAAGCCAGCATTATTCATATATATATAGTAGTATAGTGTTTTTCATGACTATTCATTCAATTTTACATTTTTTTCTTTTTATAGAATGAAGCATTTGTCAGGTATAAGTGTTGGAAAATGATGCATGAGTCTCACCAAAGATTCCATGCAAAGTTTTTAGTAAATAATTAAATGAAATAAATGATTGTATCTGCATGTAATTGCATTTACAGTCATTCCAGTCTTATTTTTAGAAAAGCTATTTTAGCATTGGTAATGCAAAACCTCTATATAGAGAGGTCATATGTAATGGATTTTACAATCAAAGGAATAAAGACTCTACTGTGTGTTTGTGTGTAAAAGATTTTTTTCTTTCCTCTGTTCTTTGCTTCTGTGTTTAAGTGCTGCTCTGTTTTTTATTTCTGCCAATCTCTATTGTGTTTTCCTGGGCTTTTGAAATCTACAATTGGTATCAGAGCAGTGTGAGATCATGAGTCAGCAAGAAAAAAAAGGCAATGTATTGATAAGGTGCACAAGGTTGAAGTCGCTGCTATCCAAAGAAGAGATGAGGGAAGGTTGTAAAGATTGTTGAAAAAGATCAAGAGGATCGTCGGTCTGTAAAGAAAGGCAAATTGCAACTCTGTCGCAGCTATAAAGAGGACACTGTATTTTTTGAACCCATGAGATTGTAAGTTATTTGGAATTTGGATTTTAGAGGCTGTAGATCTAAGTCGTTGCTGTTTGGGAGTTGGAAGTCTAATGGCAGAGTTGGAAGTCAATAAAGTTTTCATGTGTGGTAAGAAAGAATAGGTGGAAATCGCGGCCAAGATAAATTTCTGTTGGAGCCTTCGTTTATGAATTTACTGCCAGTCAAAGGAAATTTTCTATGTGAAGCCACCCAAGTAAAATTTGTAGTAGACAATTGTTTGCTGTTAAATCACAGCCAAAGGAGAGAGAAGGTGTTTGAGTCACAAGGGTGTAGTTTTATTCGTATTTCTTAAATTTTTTGTTTCAATGAGAAAGACTGGTAAAAAGTCAAAGAAAGAAACTTCAAATTTAAAGTGTGAGAATGATAGTTTGATGGAAGAATTAGTGAAGCTCAAAAAATGTAATTCAGAATTGATAGATAAAATAAAAGAGTTTTCAAAAGAAAAATGTGAATATTTGTGTGAGAATGAAAATCTGGAAAAAGAATTAAAAAAAGTGAAAAAGAAAAATGAAGAGCTAGAAGGCAGATTTGAAGCTGTCAAGAAAAAGAATGAAGATTTGGAGGGGAAGCTAAAGTTGTTGGAGAAAGAAAATGCATGTTTGAAATCAAAGTCACTGATATGTGATGCTACATGTATGGGTGATGTAGCTAAAGTTTGTTCAGGTAAAAAGCATGAAAATGATGATAAAGATGTGTCTGAAACTAATGTTTTTGCAGCATGTGAAGCTGATAACAAAGATTGGTCTAAAAAGAGAAAAAGTTTGGGAAAAAATGGGCAAAAAATGAGAGAGCCCATTCAGCTAGTTGTGAGGCCAAAAAATGAAGGCCTGAGATATGGTGAGAGAGATCGAAGTGATGTAACAAGTGTTACAAGTTCGTGCAAATCATCTAAAAGTATGGAGTTTATAGAATGTTCTCATTGTCATAGGGGAGGACATAAAAAAGAGAAATGTTGGGATCTTCATCCTTGTACAATTTGCGGGTTGAAGAATCATTCAGAAAAATCATGTTGGAATAAAGAGTGGAGTGGACAATCTGAGAAACATTGTATGAAAATTGATTATGGGTGGATTGATGGATCTAGTTAGAGAAAAGTTACAAGTATGTTTAAAAGGTTTTATAAATCTAAATGTTGGCATGTTAAAAGCAATAAGGTGTCATATGATCTGAGAGACAGTGAGTCTTCTCTATATTAGAGAAAAAATCTATGAAAGTCTGCACACTGAGTTGTTCAGGTTCAGTCTTCAAAACTTCGGTATTGTATTGTGAGTCTCGGCATCAAAGGGGAGTATGTTGGAAAATGATGCATGAGTCTCACCAAAGATTCCATGCAAAGCTTTTAGTAAATAATTAAATGAAATAAATGATTGTATCTGCATGTAATTGCATGTCCACTGTAACAGTCATTCCAGTCTTATTTTTAGAAAAACTATTTTAGCATTGGTAATGCAAAACCTCTATATAAAGAGGTCATATGTAATGGATTTTACAATCAAAGGAATAAAGACTCTACTGTGTGTTTGTGTGTAAAAGATTTTTTTCTTTCCTCTGTTCTTTGCTTCTGTGTTTAAGTGCTGCTCTATTTTTTATTTCTGCCAATCTCTATTGTGTTTTCCTGGGCTTTTGAAATCTACAATAAGAACATGCTTTACAAGAAAATCTAAAATTAAGGAAAAACTGGGATCAATTTACTTTCCAGATAGTTAATTGTCTGTTTTTGTGATTCTGAAATTAATATGCAAACGAAATTGATAAGAATGATGCAAATGAAATACTCAAATACTAACAAATCTTGGGCTAGGAATTAACTGAACAAGCAGTATCTTGAGCAGTGTAAAATATTCGACAAATCTTAGGCTTGGGATTAACTAGTAGTCTACAAACCAAATTACTACAAACCAAATTGCGCTCATGTCACAATAAGTGACTAAAGTCATTTCTTTTCAATAGTAAATAAGTGTGGAGAATAAACTGAATCGATCCTACTACTAGGATTGAAGTCATCATATAAAAATTACATGCAAATTGTACTCACATTTTTAGCCAATATATGATATATGATATATGATATATATATATATAAAATCTCAACCTCAACCACAACATATTAATACTTCCATCTGTTATATGTACAAAACAAAGATTATTTAAATATCATGGCAGAGACAAAGGCCAGATTCGTAAGTGTCTACATTGCATTGGGCAATTTAGAGAACTTTGACTCTCTAGTTTGGATATAGAAATGAGTTTATTATATAGGAATCACCGTTGAAACAAAGTCACATTGAAACCACACCCAATTAAAAACTTAAGGTTTCTTCACTAAGCTATACATTTATTGCACAAACATACCTCCACTTATCAGTTAAGGGTATTCCTTGAGAATACCAACCTTACAACTTTTTGAATATTTTCAAGTACGGAAATTGACAGAAACTAAAATTACAATGCTAAATAGTAAATTCATTTTAGTGTGGAATTAGAATGGAATCTATCAGATCCTGAAGGGGTGCAAGCTCCTTTTTCTCAATCAAATAGAATTCCTGTTAAAATTAAAGGAAAAGATATCTCTACAAGTTAGTATATTCATCGTATAAGTATTGATCATTGAATACTAATTAAATAAAGCATCACAAAATATTACCAGCCAAAACGATAGGTATATATTTGTGCAAGTTACAAAGATATGTGCCAAGCAAACATTTTTAGAAGGAAAACAATTGAATGGAGAAAATGCATCACAATTCAAATTCATTTTGAATAGCTGAAACAGAAATCGGCAATCATTACTATAGAGCACCTTCTGATCATGGAAGACCAACACAAGAAGAACTAGCTCGATCATAACACACTAGGTCAAACTTTGAAAAAAATGATGTAGGTCAGAAGAATACAACTATAATATTTAGGAAATAGTAATCAACAGCTGACCCTCGTTCAAACATATTTTATGTATAATTAGATAGCAGACAAGAATTTTCAATTTACCCAAGTACCACTGGGCAGTTTCTAGTTTAGAAGAGGTATAAAACTTGGTAGCTGGATAAACATATATCAGCAGAGATTATTTGGTCATGCTTTTCTGTACTATTCGTTAAAGAGTTAGGTTGTATAAAAAAATCCATAACGCAACACTGAGTTTAACCGAAAACTTTCTCAAGGCACTACAAATCCTGAAACTTCTTTGCTAGAAAAATGCAAAGCATATGCACTTGCTGTTGAAGTTAAGCCACAGTCTTTCCAAATTTCCTCAAAACTTGACTTTAACTCGCATAAGCAAAGTTGGATAAACAATATTAGGAATGAAGAACAAAAAAAACATCAGCAGCAATCAGTGAGCAATGCTGCTCCACACCTCATAAAATGACAGGAATTCCTTAGGATCCTTGAAACTCACAAGGGCAACATAACACTCACATTATAATGCATAACTTATCTCTAGGAGTTCAAGGTTCAGTTAAGTTCAGGAGGAGAGTTAAGTGTCATCAGTTAGATTTGCAACACAATTTCTCTTTACAGATTAGAAACCAATAAGAGCACAAAATGTCTATGGAAACACGTTAAATACTCTCCAAGTGTATTCAAACAGTCAAACACTTCAATTTCTAATAAAAAGATAGAAATAGGACACATCAAGAGCATATTGTACACCAAATTGACAGTCATCAATGCTGCACTCTGGAAACTCAAATCACACAATTTTAAATTCTAAGGATTCCAGCTATATGTTTATATAAACATTGTATGTTATATCTTAATAATAAATAGAATTTTCTATGCCATCTTCACTATTGAAAGTTGATCTTGTTAGTTTACAGTATTTTAATTATAACTGTTGAAGTATTTAAGATAGAAACTACTGAAAACATTCTCGTCAATGAATGCCAGATTGTTGCTTGCTGCTTATTTCTCAAATAGGTGCCTAGTGAAAGTCAGGTAACTATTTCCTAACAAAGCCCCATACCATATAACAGTTGGTTCAAGCATAGTTTGCAGAAGGAAAATTTTCAAGCTTAACTCGCAACTCAGAAGAGGAGGTTACTTGGCAAGTTTTATGCCCAAACTTGGGAGAGTACTCTGCAAGTCCAAGCATATAACTTGCAAACACACAGTTTTTGACCTTTTTAAACCTTGCACATGATATTTAGAGACACAGGAATCCTCTATACACTATCAGCAGCAAATGCTAAAAAGAGAAGAGGTTTTTGAGTTTTGAAAATTGTTTATGCACATAATCATGTGCCTTAGGGTATCAAAACAAAAAGATTTTTCAAACTCCAAATCGCAGGTAAAGGGTGAAGCACACAAAGGACAAGGGAAAAAGCAAGTTTTAGTTTATCAAGTCTACAAGAGCACAGTTGGACACACAACTTTGTGCATAGAAACATCATTTTGAAATGAAAATGTGCTTTGTGAAGACAAACACACAGTCAGCAGTGCAAAGACAGATCTTTGTAAATATAAGTGGCTGCCCAGAACAAGGAAGTGTGTGCTATATAGGGTGTGGGTAAATGTTTCAAACAAAAATTTGCAAATTACATTGAATGGCATGCACCTAACAGTAGAGGAATGCCATTTGATACATTTTGCAACTGCATTTTGTATAAAACTCGTGTTTTTCAAAGACATTTTAGTATTTTTTTAAGTTGCTGATTTTTTGCGGAGTCAGAAATTTCTGGTCCACTGAGTCCAAGTCAAGTTCAAGTATGTGATCAATGGGTTTACCATTTAAATACCCTTGATTTTTGTACAACAAAACCTTGGCTCATTAGAAAGACAAATGAATGTCCTAAATTTCTAAAGCAGTTTAAAGATCTCTTTCTGAAATAGGCAATTAATCTCAATTTTCCCTGGGTCAATTAGAAACAACAATTTTTGTAAATTAGAACTCTTCTCGAGGAAAACAAATTTTCTCAAAAAAATTGCACAAAAGTAACATCCAGAAGCCTATAGACTTTTTTTTTAGAGAATTTTAAACAGTTCATCAATTTCCCAAATTTTTTGAATTATCCAATATTTATGCAATATTCTCACTTTGTATTTTTCGGGACCTTTGTTAATCTTTCCTGATCAAGTATTAACATTGGTATTAACTACAAAGATACTATTATGTCACAATATCCTGCTGAAAGAAAATCAATATTGTTGGTTTTTCTTTATCATGAATTTGTTAACATTGGTCTATAAATAACCTTATGGGACAAAATCTTGTTGAAAAAAGTCTAGATATAAACGTTATTCAAGAGAAAGCCCTGAAATTAATCTTAAAAGAGACTAAGGAGTTACACATACTTCTCAAGGACACCACAAGCCAGCAACTCATTGGAATCCCTAACAATGACAGTTTCCAAAGTTTATGTGATGTATGATCTCTGTTTACTGGCAACCATAGCGTTGAGACTCAGACTCTTTGAAAACTCGGCCAGCTGTTCTTTAACTAAGTGGAAAATCTCAGCCAAAACTTGGAAATTAAAAAAATATCATACATAAAAAACATTTTTGATAGTTTTTTTCAATTTTGAATTGATTTTCTGTTTTTTATGTAGACTCATCGAGTTGAGGCTACAGACTTGCCACACCTGACTCAGACTCAGATATGTGAGTTCTCATTAAGTTTCAACACAGTGCCAGCAACTCCTGCAATCGCCAATCACTATTTACTCACTCTGATATCTCCCCGTAAACTTGATTAGAGTTCACACACATTGATTTTACAACACCTTATGGCTTCACAAGGAACTCTTGCTCAATGTTTGCTCACTTTAACAAATTTGAATTCATATACCCTTTGTTTTGTGTTCAGAGTCTAGTTCGATCACAGTGGAAATATCAGAGTCCAGGAGAAACTTTGATAACTTGCCTGAACTTTTAGGATCTAATTCTTAAGAAAACTCAACCTTGGGATGCATGGAGAAGGAAAGAAGAGTTATGCATGTTTCTCAGAATGAGTATGGTTCTGAAAAGACAAAGGATAGTCTGTGATTTATTTTATTGTAGAAGCTAAGGACTCAGAAAACAAAACCCATTTTATTAAAAAAAAAAGTTAACCTTGTTTTTCCCTCATCACAATGAAGTAAAAAAGAATGCTGTTATTTTGCTGTCCCTTCAGCAGGATTATTTAATTCAGTATGTTTTCTCCATGACAACTTATACAAATAATTTCATAGAATGAAGATAAAGATCGAAATTTTCTAGCCTTTATGCTGCTAATACAGAAAGGATGTGATAATTTGGAAAGGAAACTCTGGTTTTTTTGCAATGATTATAATATGTTTGAAAATAAATAAGATTAATACATGAGCCTTGGAGTTCATTTTGAATTTCAAGAGTACTGAATTAGTACAATGATGCGGAATGAAGAGATAACTTGAAAATAAACAAGTTATATACAGGGAACTTCCTTTTGAGTTTAAGGGTATTGAATTAGTTAAATGGAGCACAATAAAGAGAAGACTATATATTTTTAGTTCCCTTGCCAAAAATGGGTTTCCAAGTAAATTCATGTGGTATAAATGATGTGTTCATCATAAATGGAAAAGCCAGAATATTTTCTCACTTGGAAAAGCCAGAATATATTCTCACTGGGACAAAATCTTAATTAAGAAAAGATTCTGTGAGTTGGTTAAAAACTAGCGCTTGCACCCCAACGAGGTGCAATGGTTACGCCCATAGCATAATATACTTTGGAAATATATTGAGGGGCAGGGGGGAAAATAGGAAAAGGCAATTGGTGATGAGATGCGAGAAGATTTGGATATGAACAAACGGAACTTAATTTTACTCGATATGCTATGCAACGATGGTTTTACAACATAATATATTTTGTACAATGAAAGGTCTGTAACTTAGAAGGTCGATTGGACCAAGTTTAGATGTTGTTGGTTAATGATATACCTTGTGACCGAATGTAACAAATTTTCTTTTACACGATAGTGTTAAAATTATTATTAATTTAAATTTTGCCACCGTTTTTTTTTATGAACAGGTTATTAATTAAATTTTATTTTAATGATATAATGATATTGTTGTAACTGTTACAGTAATAAATTATTGCTAATACCACTCATTTTATTTACGTGAATATTATTTACCTACTAATATTTGTCCTTCTTATCGTGGTAATACTATTCCAGCAACAATCATTAAACTGGTTGATAAAGTTCTTCCTGAGAGTTATTCTCCTTTCTGTGGAGTCAGCGATGGTATACTTCATGGACTCAGCGCATTTAAACACCCCCAGTACACAGGCAGAAGGATACAAATTAAATTTTGGAGGCACCAACTTACAGCTATAGCCTAACATATCAAGTTAGTTTATTAAAGGTTGCTTGCATTGACATCGAATTACTTATTCCAAGTTCGTAAGAAATAGTTGCACAGGCATTTACATCTTTATGACCACCTATCAGTCTTAATAGCACGTTAAATTGCGAACTTATTTACTTTGGGTTTCCCGTCCATTTTAATTTAGACCTGGGGCCTATATATATATATTTTAAACAGTCATTTAATCATAATGTGGCCGAATTAGACTTAGGACAACGAAAAAAAAAAAAAAAAGTGACACAATAAAGAGGACATCAGCAACAAATTTTCACATCATTTCACATCCAAAACAAAAATGCCTAAACCCTAAACGCATTATCTCACTTTACTCTTCTCGTTCTCTCTTAACGTGCAACTCCCCATTTCCTCTACTCCAAGCCATTTTCCTTTTGAATGCGGGTCTGAGCTTGGTCGCGGTGACAGAGGTCAGATAACCAATCTAAGGCCAAAGTAGTTTATAAGGCATGTTCTCTGGCGAGATATCCTCACCCTCCACCATTTAATGCCAAGATATGAATGACTGCCATATGACAACTCATATTTACTCCTGCAGAGTGCTCTGAGGAAAAGCGAATTAGGACTGGGATCGGTGTGACAAGACCGTTTTTATTGCATAGAGTTGACGTGTGAGGGTGAAACCCCAATCTGCTACCAGTGAAAATATTGCACTCACTACTGCACCTTTAATTTCCATATTGTCTGTGTAAATGTCAAAAAGGTTAATAGTTGCCCACCCACACAGACATTGATTGCTTTGTTCACTTGCTTCCATCGCCAATTTCCAGATTTTTTATGAGAACAAGCATCTGTGTTCATGCTGTTGATAGCGTCCAGCGAGTCGAAGAGAAATGAGTAGAACTGAAGCGCTTCCACAAACTGCTTGACGAATGAGGACGAAGAGGGGCACATTTCTCCGTCAAGCACAACCACGGCCTTGGGGGAAATCTCTTTCAAGAATGCAGCGAACAAGTCCTAGGAAGGAAAGGAGGAGAAGAGATGTTGCATGCCCACCGACATGTTGACGGCCATGGCCTCTCCTTCGCAGAGGCGCAACATGGGGAGAGTCAGGCTTTCGTTCTAAACCAAACTGCATTAAGGGCGAAAAGAACAAAGAACGCAATCTCTCAAAAACAGAACAAACAAAACCAGAAAATCCTCAAGAAAGCCACAAAACAAACAGAAAATCCTCAAAAAAAAAACCCCGAAATCGTGCTCTTCAAGAAAAACCAAAACCTTAAGATACCGAATGACTCAGACTCAAACCCTTGTAACACCAATTGACAGCGCTTAAAAGAAGAACTCATGGAAAACTGGAAACAAAAGACATCTCTAAAAAAAGCCTCTGCGAAATCCGAATTGAAGAACCGAGCGCAATGGAAGATCGTATAAGAAATGGGAGGAGGAAGGACTCTACTGATAGTCCTTCAGACCCTTCACACCGCTTGTACATGCCATCCGTGGACAGGGGTGCCATGCCCTTTGACCATACCTGTCGTACCTAACCCATTCCTATTACCGTGCACAGTACAGGGGGCCTCACCCTCATCATCTACCACCTAAAATTATTACCGGAAAACTTTAGAAATCTTTCAGGCGTCAGACATCAGACGAATCCGGTGGGATTCCCCACCTAGAATAGCCTATCGGCTAATTACATAAGGACAACTTAAACCTTATTGAAGCGATTCCTTCACTCTTTGAAACCATCATCTTATCTTTGTAGAGTTTGTTTTTAGAGAAGGTGAATCAGACAATAAGGAGCAATTTCATTGATAAACTAAATGTTCCTTGCCTAAAAAACTGATATTTGCTTTTTGTCTGAATAAATTTCAAGCACTTTGGCTGGTAATAAATCTGGTTCAGAAATTTTGGCTTCTACATTCCAAGCTTTCAGTAATTCTTGATGGTGTATGGAAAAAATGAAAGCCTTTATCAGGAAAAATGGCTAGAGGAGAGCCCAGGATAAATTGATTAGGTTCGATGGTTTCAGGCAAAATGGTCCCTTTAGAAAATCTTATTTAGAAGACCTTATTAATTTGAAAAGGAAAAAAAAACTATTCTGGCAATGTAAAGCTCAGGGTGCACAAGTTAAAAGTACATTACGGTGGTTGAGAGAAGGTGTTAAAAGGTGTATGAGTACTACTAATATGTTTGATTCAGAAAGGATGGTAAATGCATTTAACTGTCAAGTTTAATGATAGTCAGTTAGCAAAAATTTTAAAAATAGAAGTAAGCTTCCTCTAGTGTTTAACAAGGATTTTTTCACTCCAAAAGTCTCTGGAGAACAGGTTGAAAAATAAGCCAAATGTAAGAAGATTATTACCTCCAAGCTTTCTGTTTATGGCATCTAAGCAACAAGGTTTTTTATTTGTGTTTCGCAAGGTTAAAATTCAAAAACAGTTTGTCATTTAATCACAATTTATTAAGTTCAACGAATAGATATAGATATAGATATAGATATATTCTTTCTAAATAAGAAATAAATTCACAAACATTGAAATAGATAACAATTACTAAATTGCTTTCAAAATTATATAAGATGTAGAAATACATAATCGATAAATAACAAACCCAAATTCATATTTGAAGTGCAAACAATTGCATTGCCCAAATAATATAATTAAATAAAACATGTATAAAACTTTAATATTAAATTTTCTTAATAAAGTTAAAAAAATAAAATAAAATCTAATGAAAAATATTAAAACCTAAATATATACTATATAATAAAAATAAAATTTGACCCCTCATAGAGGTAGATTGAAAATGAATTTCAGTGGGGCCTCAAGACGTGATCCCAGGGTCTCAGGTGCAGGCTGAATTATCAAGGATGAGGCAGGAATCCTCATATGGTCAGTTTTGGAAAAACTCCAGCTTGGCTCCAACAATGAGGCACAGTTTAAAGCTTTATATGAAGGTACAAAGTTATGTGAGCAGAAGACAATTAGGAAAGTGAACATTGAAGGAGGCTCATTAATTTGCATCAAAAGAAAACAATTTGAACTGTATAAGTAAAAAAAAACATGCTATGGGCTAAAATTAACTCCAATTAAGTAAATCATCTAACTAAAAATATGAACTGTTCTTCCATTTCTTAAATGACAATAAAAACAGAAGCCTCGAATCCATTCAAAAAACTAATATCAAAGTTTTAGCTGTACTGCAAAAAATTAAAATAAGTAAACAAAGAACACAAATAGAACTTACGAATGTGAAGAGGCTGAAATGTTTGAAGCAGGTATTCAGATGTGCTTCTTCTTTCAGACTCACAATCTTCTGGAAGTGGGAGTGGTAGATATGTGCATATACACGGAAAAGTCGCTTGAATATTGTTTTAACAACATCTCTGAAGTTTGCAGGAAATGGTGCACCTATTTAATAAACAAAAAATATGAGAGTAGCTTTATAACTGCAAATTTGATATAGGTAGAAGGAAACCATGTACAAGATTTCCTTAGGAAGCTGATAAATGAGATCACCAATTACCAAGTTTTTGGGGGAAAATCGATTCATCATCAAGCTGAGCCTCAATCCAGTCCATTAGATATTCCACGTACTTCGGTGCCGATACCTCTATAGGTTTCTTTATTTGGACGCCATCTGCCCATCGGTACTCATACCTATTTAGTGCAGTATTAAAAAAGATCAGCTACAGAAGGGACTATACTCCAACAGGAAGTTCATAAAATGGAGGGCATACGTATCTTCTAATCCTCACCCAGCTCAACACAAATGTCTATCATGCCATGCACCAAAAAATATTGCAATTAAACAATTCCAATAATATGATTAATTAATCTAAATAAATAAATACAGACAATGCAAATCAATAATTCATCAGTGATTAAATATGTGGTATATTTCTTGCAGTTATTAAGTCAGTGAATGTATATCATTCAATTCCAATCAATAAGAGTCTTGAAACAACATATAGAAGTCTGAATCTGACAGCGTAAGTAAATATCGTGTCTTAGAAAATCATCGGCTAATTTAGGAATTCACAAGCCGATACTTACTCTGGAAGTGGATTGGATAACTTCTCATCCATGGCGTCGAACCTAAAGCTCAACTCTTATTTCCCCAAAAATGGGGATCTGCGGCCTAATTCGTATTTCTATGGATATCGAAGCTCAACTCTTATTTCCCAAAAAATGGGGATCTGTATTTCTATGAATATGGATATCGGAGTTTCAATCTGAATTGAGATCACCAACATCTCAATTCTTCACTGAGAGCTCTATCCAGGGTAAATTGCAGGAAAAAATTCTTATACAGCATTTGTACTCTGCGAAACTTAAATCACAAGGACGGCTGGATTTAAGAGCAACACACTAAGCTCTGACTTTTTAAGTGAGTCCAAAAAATATATATTTTTCGTTTCCGTTTTCTGCACGTCACTCTCATGATTGGGCAGTGTCGCGGCTGGGCGTACAGGTCACTGTTCACGTTCCCGAGTTTGACATTAAAAAAAGGTATTTCTTGCCCGAGTTTGACGTTAACGTGGGAAATTTGAAGATTTGTTGACATGAAATCAAATAGGCCTACCTAGCACCAAGGAACATCTGATAATGTGGTGCCAAGTAGTCAGATGCAACACAGATGTGGTGCAAAACATATGAAAACCCAACACCAAAATACTTCACAAAATGTGGTACCAAGCAAAATGGGCCAAAGTAAACCAAGGTCACAAAAGGAGAGGAGTGGCGAAAGTTCAAATATGGACCCCGAGCAACCCCAAGAGTAACCATATCTGGTCACGGTTGCAAAAAACCAGCAATGCCCAAACTTGAATACTACCAACCTACAGGGCACAAAATGCTAGCCGAGAATGCAAGGAAACAAAGAGAGATGGATGGAGAAAGCCAGGAGATAATTCCAACCCCACAGTATGATAAAAAAATTGTATCCCAGGTAATCAAAAGAAACCCAATTGCAAGAGAGAATTAAGTGGAACTTTCCTCAGAGGAGGCAATGTCTGTTGGAGGAGGTAACTAGGCAACCTCATGAGGCTCTATGAGGGCATGGCAGCTTAGAAAATGTGTTGTGTTATAAAGATTCTAAATTTTGTCACAAACAACATTACCATAGTGAAATCTTAATCTGAATAAACGATGATCAAACTCACGAGAATAGTCATCAATGAGTGCATGAGCCATTGAACAAAGCAGAGTAGAAAGGCGCCTGTGAGATAAAATATGTTGATGACAAAGTATACCCCCAACAATATTCATTTTGTGCAAAATGTCGTAACCTTCCAGTGCAGGTTACAATGAGGAGAGTGGACAAATGTGAAGAAATATGTATGTACCTACTAAAAACTTCACCATCTTGACACTCCAAAGAACATCCACGAGATTTGAAACAAATCTTGATGCAGTTTTGTGAGGCAGTGCCATGGCATGGAACTCTACCCATTCTTCACCAAGCATAATTGGAATTTCCTTAGCAATTTTCTTGCATTCAATTATAAAATTCCTTCACATCTTTTTAGTGTTAAGTGGTTGATTATCATGGATCTCATCAAACCTAGCAGGGACCAAAACTTTGAAGGAGTTTTCCATTTTCACAGTGCAAGAACAAGCCAAGATAATGAGTGTAATGTATCGAAACTCCATTTTAAAAGAACTAGAGTTACTACCATGCCAATATGAGGGGCAGTCACACAAGCTTGGAATAAAAACACCAACTCCCAATTGTACCATAGAGAGGTGGAAGGACAACTACCCAATAAATGGATAAGCTGGCTATAAGTACCCAGCAAGCATTGTCAGGTGCCAAGCAATAAAGAGTTGAACATTAGAATGTCATGTCACACCAAATGGCATGAAATCAATGCAAAAGATATGGGGAATGTAAGTACATATTGCCAAATTCTGCATTTCAATGTAACAGATGTCACATGGAACCATACACAAATCCCAAATTTGCATTCACCAACTCATTTAACTACAAAATACGATGAAACTTCCAACAAAAGATTTATAATTAGATGTATCGTTGGGTACCTATGTATTTAATGTGAAATTTAAAAAAATAAATAAATTTATGCGTTACGTTTGTTTAAATTGTGACGCTCTGTGATTTCCGTTGCTATTTCGACATACACTTAAAGTCAACCATCCCCTTCCATCAATTTATGGGCTGACATATGGTTAGCCTCCTTAATTTGTTAGCCAATGGGTATATGGTTAACGTTCGTCGAGGTTCCAATGAAATTTTTTTAATAAATAAAAGTGAGTTCGATAATTTATCTATACTTGTGATAGTGTTTTGCTATACTTGTGAATTTTCTATACTTGTGACAGTTTGTGGATGTTATAGGTTGAATTTTTTTGGTGCAAAATATAAAAATTATTAGATTTTGTTAGCTGTCTATGATTAAAAATTATTGGAGTGTGTTTGATATTTTTTGAAAATCTAAATATTCAAGCTTGGTAAAGAAAAATCATGTCAGATAATAATAGTGCAGAAAAAAATTAAGAGACACTTGCTAGATTGTGGGCTAGATTGAAAAGAAAGAGTGATGGGAAATGTTATTGTCCTTGCAATAATTGAAAGAGCTTGAAGACAAGAAGAATTTTAATCCCAATAGCTGAGAAAAATTGTAAGCAACATAGTCATGTTGAAGGGGGGCATGATTATCATCCATTGGTAAGTTGTTCATTATATGTCTTTATATTGATTGAATTTGTAAATTTTTATATCATTTTAACATTCTTTATATATATATAAAATCACATGATCATGATCATGGTTTATTTGTGTCAATCATTATTATAAAGGTGGACCGCCCTAGGGCACATGATATGGATTATCACGGCCCGAAGAATGTGGTTTTGCAAGTGGAGGAACATGGAGTTGTGAATATCGAAGATGAAGTTAATGATCCTATGGAAGAAGATGATCATGCACCAGAAAACACAATTGAAGATGATGGTACAAATACATTGATCCATAACACATTTAGTGGCGCAGCTGATCATAATGATCGAGATGACTTTGATGATGTTCATGATTTACCTGTACTTGAGAAGGCATACAAGCCCCTTTGTGAAAGCTCTCAAACAACTCTTCTCTCTATTGTATTGTTGCTGGTGAACTTGAACGTTATGAATGGTTTATCCAACATAGAAATCTCATGAATGTTAAGGCATGTCATATATGTCATCTTTTTTCATCTATTTTTGTTGTTAGTTCATCACTAATAAATAAAGCATAAAATATGTACCATTAATATTCTTTATATTAGCAAATATATTAATCACCCATATTATTTAATTATTTTCAATGATATTGATGTATATATATGTTGAGTTTTTTTTTTCTTTGCATACATTCGGCCAAGAATAAATATGTTTATCAACTAATAATGCAATAATTTTTACATGTTTGACATATTACAGGTGAAACACCACAAGGCTATGTGGTGCAATGGTCATAAATTTTGAATCAAAAAGTTGGATGACACAAATAAAACCTGTGATTCTGGGATAACTGCAGCCTTTCAGGTGACTAATATTTCATCTAGAAGTGACATACATCTTGTTGGAACTATTAAAATTTGATGATTTTTTCCTATCTTTCATACCCCCTGAGTCTCCATATGAGTCCTTCCTTATGCATATTTTCTTCATTTCATGATATGTTTACTCAAATTTTGGCTCATATTTGTCCCATAAATCATCTATGTCTGCGTTTTCCACATTTTGGTCCATATCGGCAAGACTCTATTTGGGTTTCCTGACCCATTGTGTTTTTCTGCTAATATTTATCTATTGTATGTCCATCGGCAAGACCTTTGTATTGTTACAGCAACTGGCATTCATCTGTAGGTGGCTATTGGCATAACATTCATGTTGTTTTGGTGACCGAGGATGCACTTATAGGCTGGAGTTTTGTCGTCAAGGTACCATCTCATCGAGCTTGAAGTGTCTCCCTGACTAAATATATGGAGGTTCATTGGTGTGAGCTTCGCAATATCGGCATTGTGTCTAGATGATTATCTTTTGTCTTACTGACCGATGGTGGGAGGCTACTTATCGGCAGGAGTTGAAAGTCTTCAGTGAAATGTCATAACAAAGTGTGTATGCCTCACCGACGAAGCACAAAAGATTTCTTTCAAACCACTTTTGGTGAGAGATAAAGTTACTGAGATAAGGTCTCAGTGAGTGACCTTTGGTCTTCCCGACTTTGCACATAGATTTTCTATCACATGGCATTTTGGTGAGACTAAGATGACTTCGGAGTAAGTCTTAGCGAATACATATGGGTCTCACCGATGGAACACAATTAGGGCCTTTGTCGATGTGAGATTTGCTTTCTCTTAGCGATCTATGATGGTGTTCGGGGTGCTTTGGTATAACATAATTCAATCTCTGGGAGGTCTCCCCGACATTGATTTGTCTCGCCGATAATACACACAGGAACTCAATCAGTGAGAAAATATAAATGTCTTGGTGAAGATGAATATAACAAAAGATATTGCTCGGTGTGACTTATTTGATTTCGGTGTGTGGTCCTCGCGAAGTTCCTGAGGTCTCGCTAAATGGAAAGCAGAGGTTACTTTGTCAACATGAAAAATTGGATTGTCACAGTGACATATGCGATAGATGGGGGCCTTCGGTGAAACATTGTGTGATCTACATGTGGTCTCCCTGAGTGTGCTATTATCTTGGCAACTTGGAAATGATAAATGACTTTCGGCTTGACACAATGATTTTGATATATTGTCTCCCCTATATCACAGTGTTACAATGAAGGAACATAAGAATACTCTATGACTTCAGTTTAACAAACATGAGGTTGTAGCGACATACAAGAGGCAAAGGTGCATATTGATGAAACATAAAGAGATTTGAATGACATCTCACCGACTCAAATGAAGTCGTAGTGAAAGCGAATAAGACAAAAGGAGTGATTAACAATTGAAATGCCTTCAGCATAGCTAATGGGATGTCTCAGCAACTATTTCACTGACGAATAACATAAATTCAAATATTGTGGCCAACATGTAAGTGCTTGAAGACTGCTGCAAGCTGACATAATTTGAGCCCGAATTTGATGGTTGGCCGACATGAGAGCTCAATATGATATGTTTTTTGATACTGGTGTATAAATAGGCATCTTGTAATTGCAAAATAACCACCAGTTATTAGATATTCGATACACAGCAAGTAGATGTATAGTAGAGTAAAATTATCAGATCAAAGACTATTGTTGCATGATTTCAGAATGGAGGTATTTATGAAAGTCAGTTCATGTTGCTGCATTTCTCTGGTGCCAATTATTTGTTGAATCTAATGAAAGTATTGCTAAGTTGTCTCCAAGATGGATTATTTCTAATTGTTTAAATTGATATAACAAGTTTGTATTCAATTTATCAGTGCACATTTTTTGTACTCATGTGATTGATTGATTGGTTCTTTCAAGTAAAGACTAAATCCTTTTAGTTAATCATAGTAATCAATGAAATTCATTTGGATTCTTAAAGTAGAACTTAGTAATCAAATTCTTGCATGTTTATAAAAGTTGTAAACATAATATATGCCAGATAATTTGAGTTTTCTAAGAGAAGTGTTTCTCATCTTGATCTCATTTGACTCCACATACCCAACAAGGCACTAGTCTCTGTACTTCATCACTTGGATTCATTTAGTTTCTTTACATCTATTAATTAAGCTTTCATTTTAGGATTTAGATCAAAATATTATCACTACTTTGAAGTTTGATTTCATTTGTTTACCTCCAATTACCATTGTGAACAAACTGTTGTGAGAAGATAATCACAAATTAAGTCTGCATCATTCAGAGAGGTACACCTGCCCAAGTTTAGCACCACCTAAAGAGTAGAAGGTTGAATTCTTTTGACCTTGTCTGTTACCCTGAAGCATATCAAGAGATTGGCAGTCTCTTGAGGCATCTTGCCTGTGTTTTTGAGAGCTAACAAATCCAAAAGTCTCAAAAAATTAATACTATGGGATTTTGGATGATATACTTGAGTGTGACTTTAAATCCTTCAAATTAGTTTTGTTCGTTGTCTAATGGTATAGATTACAATTGAATGAAAATGATACCAAGAGAACTATTATTGAACATGTAATGGATTTACCATGGTTAATACAAGGTCGATCGAGGGAGCTAGAAATGAGTCCTATGTTCTTCCAAGCCAATGTGAGCAGGTATTTTACTCAGAGGTTCTAGGTAAATCATGTTGGTCATTTGTTCTTAGACATTATCCAAGAGGAAGGTTGGTAAAGTATAATGTGGTGGAAGAATAAGATACCAAAGAAGTAGAAGATGATGTAGATGATGATCAGGATCAATAGTTAGTTGATGATGTGCCTCACGAAGATGTCAAAGAAGAGGAACTAGATCATGATGATGTAGGAGTTAATGTTCATGAAGATGATATTTGTGTGGATGATGACATTATCAAAACTGATATCAATGATGATGATGATGATATGACCAATCCTTACAATGTCGAATTTGGATTGGATGATACAAACAAAGAGTTGGATGAAGAAGATCAATGACATTGAAATGTATGATTTATGTGATTATATTATCTATTTGATATTAATTTCTTGATATAATTATATTTGACTTATATGGTTAGATAATTAATTGATGATGTTTTTAATTTTTATGCCATTACATAATTAATTCATGTGCTTTTTAATGTTGTTAATTCAAGATGCAGTTACAACTATTGTAGCTCTCCTAGAAATTTCCATATGATCAAATCCTAATTAGTCTACAATTATTTATGATTAGATTTTATTTGATCATATCTTTGGTTATTTCATTCCCAAAAAATTAGTGTTTCCTCATGTTGACCCCACATAGTGACATGTGAATGGGGCCAACATTGAAATTTTTTCAATTTGTGCTTGTATGGAGTGAAACTTAACATGGTTAGCCTAGACACATGCATTGATGATATGGGAGGGTTTCGAGACTCAAACATGAGGTCATGTTATATAAAGGAATCTCATCCTTCCTAATAATACAAGTTGCCTTATTCTTCATCTCTTTCATATATTGTTCTTAGCATTTCTTTGGTTAATGGTTTCAAAAGATGAGGCTCTCTAAGCCTCACCTTGGATCTATTACACATCATTTTTTTGCATTTTCATTAGCAATGAATATTTAGATGATCTTTAAAAAGCTCATTGAATATAAGGATGATAATAAGAAGCTAAAAAAATGAGTATATTTTGTTTATGGAACCTAAACCACAAGGTTTGTCACTCTAATGCTAAAACAAAATATGCTCATTTTTTAACTTCTTATATCATCATATAAGGAAAACTTTAAAATCTAAATATTCATTATATGATATTGATGAAGCTTTTAGATCATCTAAATATTCATTGCTAATGAAAATGCAAAATGATGTGTAATAGATCCAAGGTGAGGTTCAGAGAGCCTCATCTTTTGAAACCATTAACCAAAGAAATGTTAAGAACAATATATGAAAGAGATGAATAATAAGGCAACTTGTATTATTAGAAAGGATGAGATGCCTTTATATAGCATGACCTCATGTTTGAATCT